>JAPPVO010000007.1:92946565-92979725 GCA_030407325.1 Camellia japonica
ATCTGGGGACGATACACCAGAGAACAGACAGACCCGACAGTTGAGGTTGAACAGAGCAAGGAATTAGAGTCTGAGACGTTGAGATTGGAATGGGGGGGTAGCACTGGCATGTCTACTTTCAGATCCTTTAATCGAACAGAAGTGCTTGGGGGATAACTCCTTGGTGTCCATGATCGGAAATGAAACGACTGCGGGCCTACCATCAACTATTTTGCATGCATCCGTCGCACCCTCCCTCGTTTGGCAGTACGAGGAGGGATTTTTGTCGAGCAGTACCGGGTCAGGTAGTGAGCCGGAATCTGATTCCATCGAGTCTTGTAAGTCGGAATCAGGTTCCAGCTCAACTGAGTCTGAGTCCGGTATTCCTGGGGTGATAACCCGGATGCCACAGTCCTGTCCAGGTCGTCTTTTTCTTTCTCTTTTGAGTCTGTTGTAACAAAGAATGGACGGTTTGGAAGTACATAATGAGAATGGATGGATGTGGTTTCTGAGTACTTTTCTTTGTGCCTTTGATTTATTGCTTGAATCAGGACTTTCAAAATTTTGACAAAAACGACGAGGAAGAAATTCCTCCGGTTTTGCAACGATTAATTGATCAAGAGCAGGAAAGATTGTTAAACCTTTAGTCGATGAAATCACTACCGTGAATATTGGTACTGAGAAGGACCCGCGGCTAGTCCAGATCGGGTCCACGTTGTCTTCGGAGGAACGCGAGCGCTTAGTCGCTTTATTAAAAGATTTTAAAGATGTTTTCGCGTGGTCCTACGAAGACATGCCTGGGATCGATCCTGAGATTGTACAGCACCGGATCCCTCTTGACCCCGAGGCCCGACCTGTTAAACAGAAACTCAGAAGGATCCGCCCCGACTGGGCCATCAAGATTAAGGAAGAAGTCACCAAGCAAATCGGTGCAGGCTTCCTACTGGTATCCGAATACCCGACTTGGTTGGCCAACATTGTTCCAGTGCCGAAGAAAGAAGGCAGAATCCGAGTATGTGTGGATTTCAGGGATTTGAACAGAGCTAGTCCGAAGGACGACTTTCCCTTGCCGCATATTGATGAGTTGGTGGATTTTACAGCAGGGCATGCTTTGCTTTCATTTATGGATGGCTTCTCAGGTTACAATCAGATAGTGATGGCACCTGAAGACCGGGAAAAGACTTCCTTCACCACCCCGTGGGGGACTTACTGATACAGAGTGATGCTGTTTGGGTTGAAGAACGCCGGAGCTACTTATCAACGGGCCGCGACCACGATATTGCATGACATGATCCACAAAGAGGTTGAGGTGTATGTGGACGACATGATTGTCAAGTCCAAAGATAGAGAGGGCCACTACACCACCTTGCAAAAGTTCTTTCAAAGGATTAGAGAATTTCGGTTGCGGCTGAATCCTCAGAAGTGTACGTTCGGTGTTACAGCAGGAAAAATGCTGGGGTTTTTAATTACACAAAGGGGCATCGAAGTCGACCCTTCCAAAATCAAGGCCATCTTAGAAATGCCACCACCAATGACTGAAAAAGAGGTGCGAGGCTTTCTGGGTAAAGTGAAATTCATAAGACGGTTTATCTCAAAATTAACCTTGACTTGTGAACCACTTTTTGGTCTCCTGAAGAAAGGAAAGAAATTCCAATGGGACGGCCGATGCCAAGCTGCTTTTGAACAAATCAAGAAATATTTACAGAACCCGCCCGTGTTGTCACCGCCAGAGCCGGGGAAACCATTGATATTGTACCTATCAGTGACTGAGACTACAATGGGCTGTATGCTCGCGCAAGAATCAGAGAACAAAGTGGAGAGGGCCATCTACTATCTGAGCAAGAAGATACTGGATTGCGAGACCCGCTACACTCCGCTGGATAAGGCTTGTTTGGCTTTGGTATGGGCTACCAGGAAGTTGCGGCACTATCTGTTAGCTCACTCCGTAATGTTGGTTTCACGACTCGATCCCATCAAATATCTTTTCGAGAAACCGGCACTTACGGGTAGGCTAGCTCGATGGTTGCTATTGCTCTCTGAATTCGATTTGAAGTATGTGACACGCAAGTCAGTCAAGGGAAGAGCAGTGGCAGAGTTCCTTGCCGACCACCCGGTTGAAGGGGATGAAGCAGTCGAGTACCTATTCCCAGATGAAGCCATTTTGTATGTTGAAGATGAAACTTGGACAATGTACTTTGACGGAGCGTCAAACCAGTACGGGTATGACATAGGGGTGTTGTTGATAGCGCCCGACAATTCCCGTATCCCTTTAGCATTCAAGCTCCGGTTCAAAGTCTCGAACAACGAAGCAGAGTATGAGGCGTGTATTGCCGGTCTAGAAGCAGCCCTAGAACTAGGGGCAAAACGGTTGGATGTCATTGGGGACTCGAACCTTGTTGTGTCTCAAGCAAAAGGAGATTGGAAAGTCAAAGAAGAAAAAATGATAGTTTATCACCAGACTTTGGATTTGTTAATTCCTCGGTTTGAGAAGCTAAAATTCGCTCATCTAGTAAGAGAGAACAACAGGTTCGCAGATTCGCTAGCAACTCTATCTTCCATAATAGACATCCCGCCAGGAGTCCGGATGCGTCCAGTCATCATTGACCAGAAGTTCGCGCCAGCATATGAGTCAATTTCTGCCATAGACGAGGTGCAGGATGAAAACCCCTGGTATCACGACATTTGGAACTTTTTGGAGAAGGAGACGTATCCACCAGGGGCAAATGCCAAGGATAAAAGGGCAATCAGAAGAATGGCTGTTCAGTTCATCATCTGCGGGGGTAAGCTGTATAAGAGAGGTCACCTGGGAATGCATAAGCTTTGTGTAGAAGCTGAGGAGTCAAAGCGCCTGATGGAGGCCATCCATGGGGGAGAATGCGGTGCACATATGAATGGGGTAATGTTGGCTCGGAAGATCCTCAGACAGGGTTACTACTGGTCCACCATAGAGGAGGATTGTATCGGCTTTGTTCGGCGATGCCACAAATGTCAGATCCATGCAAATCGCATGAACATCCCGCCGTCAAAGCTGTACAACATGACTTCGCCATGGCCATTTTCAGTTTGGGGAATCGATGTGATCGGGGCTGTTACTCCAAAAGGGTCGAATGGGCATGAGTTCATCCTAGTCGCGATAGATTACTTTACGAAGTGGGTTGAGGCCCAATCTTATGCAGTGTTGAAGGCTTCACATGTCGCGAAGTTTATCAGAAACAACATCATCTGTCGTTACGGAGTCCCAAATGAGATAATTTCAGATAATGGTTCCCACTTCAAGAAGGAGGAGATTGACTTGTTGGAAAAATACAACGTGGCTTTTCATAAGTCATCCACTTACCGGCCGCAAACCAATGGAGCGGTTGAGGCCGCCAACAAGAACATCAAGCACATACTGCAGAAGATGGTGGAAACCTACCGGGATTGGCCAGATAAGCTGCCATTTGCTCTGTGGGGCTACTGGACTTCAATTTGAACTTCAACTGGAGCGACTCCGTATTCATTGGTTTATGGGATGGAGGCCATTCTACCTATCGATATTGAGGTTCCGTCTTTGCGAGTATTGGCCGAGTGTCAGATAGCCGAAGCAGATTGGCAGCAGAGCAGATTTGAAGAGCTCATGCTCTTTGACGAGCGCAGATTGAAGGCACTGTACCATGTTCAAGGTTATCAGCGCAGAATTGCCCGGGCTTTCAACAAGAAGGTTAAGTCCAGGAATCTAAAGGAAGGAGATTTGGTACTTAAGGACAACCGAGCTCCCATCCATGACCCAAGTGGGAAGTTCAGACCCAATTGGACCGGTCCCTACATCATTAAATCTATCTAGTCGGGTGGAGCTGTGGTTCTGATGGATCTAGATGGCCTAGAGTTCTCCCAACCGATCAACATGGACAAGTTGAAGAAATATTACCCCTGAGAGGCTCGCTAGGCCGAAAACCCGAAAGGGCGACCTAGGCAAAAGTTAGAACACAGAAAATTAGAAAATATAAAAACTGAGCTCGTAAGGTTGAAAACCCGCAAAGGGCGGCCGTGGCAAAAGTCAGAGCGCAAAAGGAGAGTGAAAATACCCGAGTGAACCCAAGCGTGAACTACGTAAGGCTTGATTCCCGTCTTCGGGATACGTAGGCAACTTCATCTTGGAGTTCAGCCATAACCTTTTCCCCGATCAACTTTGTCCATTCGATCAGCTTGGTCATCTTCGCCTGTTCAGTATTCAAAAGCTTTGATTATAATCCCCGGTGCAGTGCTATTTCAAACTAGGGGCAACTTTTCGTTGCTGTGCAGTGCTGTGGTACTATTCAGACTAGGGGCAACTTTCCAGTTACTAGGATCCGAGGTTGTGCATCTCGGTGACAGATCTCAGGCGTGTCCAGTTCTGATCCACATCGAAAATGGTTTTGAAAAGTTTTAATAAAAGTTGACTTTGTTCAAAGTAATCTTTTTACAACTAAGACCATTTCTGGACCAAAACGGAAATTTTCAGTACCACAACCTTCAATTTCATTGATTTCAATACAGAGTTCTCCTGCTCTTGCATACAAATTGAAGTTGCTTTTTATTACATTCAAGAAAACTTGAAAGTACTGTAAAGCAATAAATCCGGGGCATAGATAAGTCAGGTGTCCCTGCGCCCCCTCCCAGAGCTGGTCGAAGCCTCTGATGCCAAGATGGGCCCAATATGTGCCTCTTCATTGAGCCAATCCAAGCACTCGTCAGACAAAGTGCAACTGAAAGTGGGAGCGGGGGCCAGGAGCTCTCTAGTCCTCCATACTGTTGCATACGGGCAAGCTAAGCGCCTCAAACCGGGAATGTGGCAGGATACTCTATCCCCTCTGGTGGACAAGTCTGATCATGACCAAATTGACGCTGGAACCGGAATGGAAAGTAGAACACATAGTGAGTCAAGCCAATCAGCTGAATCCCAGGTTGACGGGTCATGCTGTAGCTCATTGCCGGTAGATTAAGCCAAGGACATCGCCAAGCAATGCGATCCGCGGACAAGCTACACATCCAGTCAAACCACCAACCCTCATCGAGGGCGTCGACTAGGCGTTGTCTGAAGAAGTAACTGCGAGCTGAGTAAGCTGAGCAAGAGTCCACAACCTGCAACTTATCCATCAACCATACCTGGGGGAGGGATGAAAAATGAGAGAATAAAGAATAGAGAGATGTACGATGAGAGAAAAGTGAGAAAAGGGTTTTGTGAGAAAACCGAGCTTGAGAGCCGAGTGATGTGAGCAATACATATAAGAAATTGGGTGGGAAACTTTACCTGCAGTAGTAGTGGACTCCCCGCAAATTTGGTTGCCTCACGACGGTAGAAAGCGTCCAAGCCCATCAACGTCTCAGCCAGAGTCATGGCGATGCAACTCTTACCCTCCTTCAAACCTTGGGTAACTTCAATCAATCGGGTGCTAGATCCTCCAGAACCCGAGGCAAGTAAGAAATGAGATAGCATGCACAAACAAAGTGCGTGTTGCCGAAAACCTTGCCAATGACGGTCGCCGCGGTCACCGGCGCCAGAAAAATAGCAAACCAAACTCGAAATATCCAGCATTCCGTCGCAAATCAGAGACCGAGCGTCACGCATAATGAGTCCACACATTCGCCCTAAGGATTGGGCATGGCCAAAGTTAAGCTGGGGCAGGATCTCCTCGTCGCGCTCAGACTCCATTAAGGCTTGGAATCCATTAAGGCTCGGAAATCTTCGAAGGTGGGACATATCTCTTGTCCGGCGAAGCTAAAGACATGCGTCACCGGATTCCAAAACCTCGCCGCGGCATGGAGAAACGGGAGGTGCAACGGGGTACGACCCAGAGTGAATAGTGCGTTTATGCCAAAGCCCCGAAATTCAGCTTTTCCGAGCCATCCAAG
Source organism: Camellia japonica (assembly GCA_030407325.1). Classification (NCBI taxonomy): domain Eukaryota; kingdom Viridiplantae; phylum Streptophyta; class Magnoliopsida; order Ericales; family Theaceae; genus Camellia; species Camellia japonica. The sequence goes on from JAPPVO010000007.1 coordinate 92,952,416, forward strand.
TTGTTAATCCAGGTTATAAGATTCGGGCAAGAAGCACTTCCATTTGGAGCAAATCAGTGTTGAAATAAGGAGAACCACGAAGCTGAGACCCTTTTGTAAAAGATAAGGTTGAGTGGAGGACAGCTTCGACATTCTGCTGGTTCTGGTAATTTATGGCCGGCCGGCCAAATATAGTGCCAACCGGCCACTACTTTTGGCCGGTGACAATTTCTAATGGCTGATGGCCTCTACTCATGGCCGGTGGTCTCCCTCCTTGTTCCTTGAGCTGTTTATGCTGAGGATTAGGGAACTCCACCACCTCCAATGCCCTCCGGTGATCGATTCTTGCGGAGCCACACCTGTTTGCTTATCGAGTTGTTGTACATTTGCTTATCGAGTTGCATTTCACTCTATTTAAGTCTTTGAATACTTGTTTATCGAGTTGTACTCGCGTTGGTTGGTTATATTGAGTCTCCCTATTTTGCTTATCGAGTTGTAATTGGTTCACTACCTGATTATTACGATGCGAATGCTCCGTTTTCAAACACAGTTTCAATCTCGCTCACATTATTGTATGATATCTTGCGATGCGATGCATAGAAAATATACAAATGCAACATCTTTTGAACAAAATAGCTGTTTTGTCCCCATCATGTGTTTTGCGAAATATGTAATTTTGAGAAAGAGTAAAACCTGCCTGAGGCAGTGCAATGTGCTTAAACTACCATTAAAAAGGAAAGTAAAGCATAGAATGGCAGGGTAGCAAAGTGTCGGAATTGATGCCAGTAAAACTCCCCTTGCGGTCAACGTACCTTCCGTTGTTCGGGTCAACTGCATGGTTTGGCACCTTCATCACTCAAGACAATGCGGGAAAGCGCACTTTTGGAACGTGAACCTTCGAGTTGACCTCAGACCACGACTTCTATGAGCGGTGCTCGGTGCGTGCGAAGAACGTCCCTTCTCATATCCTTTTCATATCTTGTGAACTCCAGCGTCATGAATAATACGTTTCTATCATACTCCAAATTTCTTTTTACACACTTTGCTGCGTAGACCGCATGTTTAATCAATTTCATTGCTTGCGTAGACCGCATGCTTATGCTCAATTACATTGCTTGCGTAGACCGCATGTCTATGTTCAAATTCATTGCTTGCGTAGACCGCATGTTTGTTCAATTACATTACTTGCGTAGACCGCATGTTTGTAATCAAATTCATTGCTTGCGTAGACCGCATGCTTGTCATCAATTTCATGGCTTGCGTAGACTGCATGCCTATGTTCAATTTCATTACTTGCGTAGACCGCATGCTCGTTATCAATTTCATTGCTTGTGTAGATTGCTTGCGTAGACCGCATGCTTCTTATCAATTTCATGGCTTGCGTAGACTGCATGCCTATGTTCAATTTCATTACTTGCGTAGACCGCATGCTCGTTATCAATTTCATTGCTTGTGTAGATTCCTTGCGTAGACCGCATGCTTCTTATCAATTTCATGGCTTGCGTAGACTGCATGCCTATGTTCATTTTCATTACTTGCGTAGACCGCATGCTCGTTATCAATTTCATTGCTTGCGTAGACCGCATGCTTATGCTCAATTACATTGCTTGCGTAGACTGCATGTCTATGTTCAAATTCATTGCTTGCATAGACCGCATGTTTATGTTCAATTACATTACTTGCGTAGACCGCATGCTTGTCATCAATTTCATGGCTTGCGTAGACTGCATGCCTATGTTCAATTTCATTACTTGCGTAGACCGCATGCTCGTTATCAATTTCATGGCTTGCGTAGACCGCATGCTTGTTATCAATTTTATTGCTTGCGTAGACCGCATGTTTGTGTTCAATTTCATTGCTTGCGTAGACCGCATGTTTATGTTCAATTTCATCGATTGCGTAGACCGCATACTTTACTTACACGTGTTTAATTTCATTGCTTGCGTAGACCGCATGCTTTACGTACATGTGTTTGTGCCTTTACAGCATTATTATGCCTTCCACTCGCTTTGCGTTGTCACGCATTCTCAATTGCTTTCATGTGCATACTGCTAATCATATCATACCTGTTAAGTTGTTTTCTTTGCAGGCACGATATTGTATGTACGATTCATTTGCGGCTGGCGGAACCAGACGAACCGGATAGGTATTGCATCCCCCGAGTGAGACGTATTGAGAATTGCATAATTCTCTTACATCCTTTCTGCATTGTAGTGTAGTTTGGTGTATGCTAGCTTAAAACTGTTGCATGTGTGCTTCGTTACAGCTTTCTTTGCATGATCATAAGTTATGTTCGGCTCGGTGCATTGTCTTGCATTTTGCCCCTGCCCTCGGGCGCATATCTTTATTGTCTTGCATGCTTTGTCTAAGTCTTCGGCCTTGTCAAAAATGGGTCGTCTCTAGGCTTCGACATTCACTCCCGTCATTCTTATGACTTTTGAGTTCTGTCAAAGAGGGGCAACTGTAGACACCCCATTTTTGACCGTCCTCAAGACTTGGACGTCACTGATTGAACACTCAGTGATCACCCATGTTCGTGTTCGTTTTGAGTTCCCGGAGGCCTCGGCTGCGCGCCTTGCCTCAGGATCTCTCAACTTGTCTGTTGTGTGTTTGGTTTTGCACCAAATACTTGTGCTTTTGCCTTGGGAGGCAGGGAATGGCTTGTTGGCCATCCCCACACTCCACCGGCCTTCCCTTCCCCTCACCGGCCATTCCTTGTTTCCACCGGCCATTGTTGCTTGTTATCAATGGCCGGTCGGCACTCTGTGTGGCCGGCCGGCCCCTTTTTTGGCCGGTGATCTATTTTGCCGGCCGGTGACCCTTTTGCACCCCCCTCAGGCATGGTGCATGCCAGCTGTGCCAGCTGGGAGGCACAGACCCCACTCCCCATGCACGGGGATGACCTTTTTGAGCCTTTGACCCCCTTTTACTTCTAGAAGGTTGGACCCTTTGGCCAAGCTTCTTGGGGAAGCTTGGCCAGCTGTCTTAGCTTCCTCTAGAAGCCTTGACTCCTTTGCACCATTTGCCCCTTTTCATTTAGCTTCTTGGAGAAGCTTCAAGCCATTTCCTTTGTCTATATAAGAACCCTTCTTCCTCCTTTATCTAGGGTTGGAGTTTTTGATAAAAAAAAAACCAGAGATACACATATATATATATATCTGTCAAATATATTCTCTCTCTATATTTCCCTCTCTCTCCTCCATTGTGTGTGTTTTGTGGCCTAAAAGTGCATTTACCTTAGTTTTGCACCAAGACACACACTACCACACCTTACTTCGACCTTGACGGGCTTGGAGGGTTTGTTCTTGAATTTTTGGACTAATTTTGATCAAAAGAAGAGGGCTGCATTGGCTGTTCATCAAGGGTTCTTCAAGGGTAATCTCTTTACTTTAGATTCCCCAATCTTGCATTGTTTTTTTACCTGTCTTGCATATTGTTTTAGACTTTGTGTATAACTAGAAAAAGTCTTATTTTTGCATGCTTGAGATCTCTCATTAAGGTTGCTTTGGCATTTGGGGTCGACCTTCCCCTCTTAGCTTCATTTTGGCCTCTTTTGGTACTCTTTTGTTAAGCCTTGCTTACCTTGGTGTGTTGGCCTTCTCACCACTGAAATCCAGTGGATTTTCAGTGGTGAGGAAGGAGGTTTGAGGTCTTGTATAGGGGAGGGACACCCCTTTCCCTTTTGTGCTTCATTTGTGCATTTTTTGGTTCAATATGGTAGCATGCATGTCTAGTTGTTTATGGCTACTTTTCAGAGGCTTTTGGGGTGTTTTGGGTCATATTATATCTCTGTTCAATGGTGGTTTGTTGGCCCTTAGCATGCATATTATACTTGCTTTATATTCCTCCATGTTGCCTAGGAATGCATCGCACCATTAGACCACCATGCTATCATATTTTGGCCTTGCTTTGTGAAGTCCTTGGTCATATTTTTCCATGCTTAAGGTCTGTTGGCCACTGATTTGATCATGTTTGACATGTTTGGTATAGTTGCTATGCATTGTGTCTTGTAAGCCTTGAGTGTGTGAGTCACTAACATGCCTAGTTTAGCTTATTATCATCATTTGGCATCATTTGAGATCATATTTCAGTCCATGTAATATGGTTTTACATTGTCATTTGTGTCTCTTTCAATGCTTTGAAGTGTTGTAGTTTTGTGCCTCAAATGTTAGTCATTGTGTATGCTTCCATGTTTAGACATTTGGGCTGCCATATCAATAGGTTTTGGGGTGTATTTTGGTGCATTGAAACTCTTTTTTGGTTGAATAATCCATGCCATGAGTGGTCATGATAATGGTAGTAAAATGCCCCCTTTTATGCCTTAGTCTTAGGCCCTTTGGTTTGCATGTTGGCATGGACATTTGCCCATCATTTAGGCCACTTTTGGCCACTGTTTTAGGGCATGGCCGAGGCCTCTATTCCAGCCTAAGTCCATCCTTGTGCATGATTGCATGCTTGGCTCGTTACCTCTAGTTGCATGCTTGCATAATTGCCCATGCTTGCCTAGTATTCGCATCTTGTATGCTCTAGCACTTTGCATGCTTATCATGATAGATTGCATCACATTTGACATGTTTTGCATCTTAATCTCATATTGCATTCTTGAGCCATGTTTGTCTACATGCACTACATTGTTTGGTTTGGGGTGTCAAACCAAACTTGGGGGCGAGGGGTGTTTGTACTTCAAGTGACAAAACACGTCTCAACCCTCGGCCGCCGAGGCCCTTGACTCTAAATATGATGGGGTCTTAGCATTTATTTATGTGTTGCATGCATTTTATATTGAATAGCAAGCTTGACTTCTTAGGCCATCATGCATAATTGATGGCCCGAGGGTCGAGGGTTATGCTTCCTTGAGTCCAATACATGATAGGGAACATGATCATGCTTACATTTGCTTGAAATTCCATGCCATACACTGTCTGTCCTTTGTTGCTGTCAAAAACCAGTTTCTGCAGGGAGTTTTGGCCGACCGGCCATACCGAGTGCTGACCGGCCAGTAATGTGTGGCCGATAACATTGAAAGCCAGCCGATGGACATTTGCCATGGCCGGTGGGCATTCCCTCTAGCCGATGATGTTTTGTAGTATGCGGGGAATATGTCCCAACACTTTAGTAGTTTTCAGAGAAGCAAGGCAGTGTAAACAGAGGCAGCAGTGGCATGGTACGGGTTTTCCGGGCGAGACGGACTCGAACACGCATCATTCGCGCATTCCAAGGCGGGGCTGTGGCCTTTTCCCTTTTGCATTCAATTTGTTAATTAAATTAGAAATTTTGTAATAATTAGTTTAGAATTATTTATTCGGACTGTATTATTCTATTGGTCCCTCCGAGTGAGGGCATATTTGTAATAAGCGTGTGTGAGTGTGTGCATGTCTTCCAGCCCCATGTCTTTCTTCCCTTTTATTTACCTGCTTATGATAGTAGACTAGGGCATATTTAATTTAGCATACCTCATGCCATGCATGCGTGCATCCACTCATTTGTCTTCCATGCACCGGGCTCGGCACATCATGCTAACTGCACTTGTATTTCAATTCCAAGTTGAATACGTGTTAGCTGTAGCATTATCATATGCCGTCTTAGGATAGCCGAGCCTATTCTAGCTGCATTTTGCCTGTGTTGCATTAGCCATTTTAAACATGAATTAGGATCATGCATGATTACTAACTAGTTTCTGTTTTGGTACGGAGTACTAGGTAAGCTTTTATGCTTTAGCATATCACATTCGTGTGAATGTTGCCATAGTAGCATGATTACCATGAGGCTAGCTGCTTATATGATATAACTGCTTGAATGCTTGTGGATGGAGGTCAAATTACCTAAATTGGAATAATGCATTAAAACTGAGAGTTTTAAAGCCCACTAGATAGTGGCAAAACCATCTTTTCTAAAAGCCCACTTGAGGGTGGCAAAACCTGCATTTTAGCCTACTTGCGGGTAGCAAACCATTTTCAAAACAAAACATGCAATGTTGTTCCAATTTGGGCGATTTGGTCTATACTTGTTTGCTGTGCGCACAACATAGTAATTCTAGGCTAATAACTGGAACAAGGACACATAAAGTTTTCAAAACAAGATATCATGGTTAGTAGAGGCCGATCTTCGGATCGGGTGAGAGGGGGTGCTCATAGCTGACCTTCCCCAATCGTATCCAAGTTCCCGAGCCGAGGCAACTTTGGTGATGACGGACACGTGGCCTTTGGCACCGAGTCAGGGTTTCCTAAATTCCCCCATTAAAAAATATTTAGGTGGCGACTCTGTATCTGGCAAAACAGTCCATGTTTGGCACTTCTTTACAAAACAATATGTTTTCAAAAACGATTTGCCAGATTTGGACTCTTTGGTTCAGATTAAGAACCGTGACAATTTGAGTCCGAACTGCAGTAGTACCCCACAAAATGAACAGAACGGGAGTCATCCTCCCGGGGCGTTCGGGGACGTCTACACTCGTATATTGACAATGCATAAAGTATGATTTTGTTTGGTTTTGTTGGTAGTTTCATAAATTTTAAAGCTTTGTGCTTCATTTGCATGGAACAATGCACCTGTAGAAAGAGATACTACTGGTAGTTATTATTCATTCAATATTGACCACCAGCTTATATTGGTTTGTTTTCCTACTAGAGGTCCTGGTTTTGAATTATTGTGAGTTTGATCTCTATTTAGGCCTAATTTTGAAGTCCAGCTCTGTGCTGGTGTTGCGTTTCAGTTTTTTGTGTAACTTTTAAGCTTTAATTTTTATTTTCTCTTGGGTGACCTTAGTGAAAGCCCATTTTATAATATTGGAGCCATACCAGTGAGGAGTCATGAGTAGATATAGGTACAAGGGAATTGTCAAACCACTATAAATGTTGGCATTAATCTCTTTTTATATATATATATATATATATGTATATTTCTTGTACCTTATTTTACTTAAAGGTTGGGTCCGTTACATTTGCAACTTCTTTTTTTTGGTGATTTACTTGAATATTTATTTATTTTTGGTATGTGATTTACTTGAAATTGTAGTTCTTGATTTCAATTTTCTGGGCTTGTAGCATTTAACATGTCCTATTTCATGATAGAAGAGGTCTCACATGGTTATGTTATTGTATGTCTACGATGGAAACTAATCTAATTTTTTCCTCGATATTTTGTAGTCTATGCTTGTTTTCTTGAATCCAATCAAGTTTGGAATAACCTTTACCTTCGACAATTTGCTCTCACTTGGGAGGTTTGTGCTTAGATTTGTATATTAGTATGCTTCTTGTCATTATTCTCTGTAAACAGATTTAGTTTTTAGTTATTCAGATTTCTATTGAATTTTTGGGATTCTTTATTGAAGTTTGGATTCATTCATTTATCCTTATATATTCATATTGTTCAGCAAGTAAGTATCCTGTGCTTTCTCATAGCCTTGACTTGTTTTCCTATTTGTCTTGATCTTTTCCTTGGCAAGTTGTAGTGCCTTTAGTTTGTACTCATTGTAAACATGTCCTCATTTTCTTCATTTTTCTAAATACTTGAATGCCTATATCAAATTAATTATATGAATTTGTGACTCTACTCTTGGTTGTCAAACATTATTTGGAAATTACTAAAAAAATTTGTGGACAAATTACTTTGGCCGTCAAGGTTTGAGTCTATTTGCATTTCTAGTGCTTAGAGTTGATGAAATGACACTTTCTAGCTTATAAAACTCTGTTTGGACTTTGGTTCAACACTTTTATCAATGGTGCAGCATTGCACGTATAGGAAAAATTTGCATGTGATCCTCACGTCATGTACGTTTACTTAATTGATCAATTCAACTGTTATAGATGTAGTGATCAAACTAGTCTCAAATCAGATTCTAGATGTAGAATTAAGTAAATTTATAGGAGTGTGATAGTCTTCGGTCAATGATGAGGTTGGTGAAGAGATGGGTAGTTAGCGTGCCTTAGCTTAAAAAAAAAAAACACATAAGACCTATGGTAAAACAACTTAATTAGCATGCCTTAAACTTATCCGAAAAAGGGCGATAAGGGGGCGAAAATGGGAAACATCCCCTGAACCACCATACGGATGTCACGGCCACCTTCCCCGTGATAAATAGGACTTGTTACAATAGACGGAATGTCATTACCACACGAAGTTTGGCAGTTAGAGCCGAAAACGCATTAAACTTAACTGAAAAAGGGCGTTAAGGGTGCAAAAATGCGAAATAGCCTCCGAACCACCGTACGAATGTCACGGTCACCTTCCCCATGAAAATAGGAACTATGACAATAGAGGGAATGTAATTAGCACGTGTAGGTTGGGAGTTAGAGCCGAAAACACCTTAAATTTAACCGAAAAAGTGGCGATAAGGGGGCGAAAATGAGAAATAGCCCCGAACCACCGTATGAATGTCACAGTCACCTTCCCCGTGACAAATAGGACCTGTCACAACAGACAGAATGTTATTACCACACGTAGTTTGGGAGTTAGAGATAAAAATGCCTTAAACTTAACCGAAAAAGGGCGTTAAGGGGGCGAAAATGCGAAACAGCCCTCAAACCATCGTACAGATGTCATGACCACCTTCTCCATCACAAATAGGACTTGTGACAATAGACAGAATGTAATTAGCACATGTAGTTTGGGAGTTAGAGCTGAAAATGCATTAAACTTAACCAAAAAAGGGCGTTAAGGGGGCGAAAATGCGAAACAGCCCCCGAACCATCGTACGATGTCACGGCCACCTTCCCCGTCACAAGTACAACCTGTGACAATAGACAGAATGTAATTAGCACACATAGTTTAGGAGTTAGAGCCGAAAATGCATTAAACTTAACTGAAAAAGGGTGTTGAGGGGGCAAAAATGCAAATCAGCCCCCGAACCACCGTACGGATGTCACGGCCACCTTTCCCGTGATAAATTGGACCTGCAACAATAGACAGAATGTAATTAGCACACATAGTTTAGGAGTTAGAGCTGAAAATGCATTAAACTTAACTAAAAAAGGCGTTGAGGGGCCGAAAATGTGAATCAGCCCCCGAACCACCGTACGGATGTCACGGCCACCTTTCTCGTGATAAATAAGACCTGCAACAATGGACAAAATGTAATTAGCACGCGTAGTTTGGGAATTAGAGCAGAAAACGCATTAAACTTAACCGAAAAATGGCGTTAAGAGGGCGAACCGCCCCCGAACCATCGTATAGATGTCACGACCACCTTCTTGATCACAAATAGGGCCTGTGAGAATAGATGGAATGTAATTAGCACATGTAGTTTGGGAGTTAGAGCCGAAAATGCATTAAACTTAACCGAAAAAGGGAGTTAAGGGGGCGAAGATGCGAATCAGACATTGAACCAATGTACGGATGTCACGGCCACCTTTTCCGTGACAAATAGGACTTGTCACAAAAGACGGAATGATATTAGCACACATAGTTTGGGAGTTAGAGCTGAAAATGCATTAAGCTTAATCGAAAAAGGGCGTTAAGGGGTGAAAATGCAAAACAGCCCCCGAACCATCGTACGGATGTCACGGCCAACTTCCCCATCAAAAATAGGACTTGTGACAATAGACAAAATGTAATTAGCACATGTAGTTTGGGAGTTAGAGCCAAAAATGCATTAAACTTAACCGAAAAGGGGGCGTTAAGGGGGCGAAAATGCAAAACAGCCGCCGAACCATCGTACGTATGTGACGGCCACCTTTCCCGTCACAAATAAGACCTGTGACAATAGACGGAATATAATTAGCACACGTAGTTTGGGAGTTAGAGCCGAAAATGCATTAAACTTAACTGAATAGGGGCGTTGAGGAGGCGAAAATACGAATCAGGCCCCGAACCACCGTACGGATGTCACGACCAACTTCCCCATGATAAATAGGACCTATGACAATAGACGGAATGTAATTAGCACATGTAGTTTGGAAATTAGAGCAAAAAATGCATTAAACTTTATTAAGAAAGGGTGTTAAGGGGGCGAAAATACGAATCAGCCCCCGAACCACCATACGAATGTCATGGCCACCTTTCCTGTGATGAATAGGACCTGTGAGAATAGACGGAATGTAATTAGCATGTGTTGGTTGGGAGTTAGCATTGAAAAGGCCTTAAACTTAACCGAAAAAGGGCGTTAAAGGGGCGAAGATGCGAAACATCCGCCGAACCACCGTATGGATGTCACGGCTACCTTCCCTGTCACAAATAGGACCTGTGACAATGGACTGAATGTAATTAGCACACGTAGTTTGGTAGTTAGGGCTGAAAATGCATTAAACTTTACCGAAAAAGAGCGTTGAGGGGGCGAAAATGCGAATCAGCCCCCAAACCATCATACGGATGTCACAGCCACCTTCCCCGTGACAAATAGGACCTGTGACAAAAGATGAAATGTAATTAGAAGGAGTGGGTTGGGAGTTAGAGTCAAAATATCCTTAAACTTAACTAAAAAAGGCATGAAGGGGGCGAAAATACGAAACAGCCCCCGAACCACCGTACGGATGTCACGGCCACCTTCCATGTCACAAATAGGACCTGTGACAATAGACGGAATGTAATTAGCACACATAGTTTGGGAGTTAGAGCCAAAAATGCATTAAACTTAACCGAAAAAAGGCGTTGAGTGGGCAAAAATGCGAATCAGCCCCCGAATCACCATACGGATGTCACAGACACCTTTCTCGTGACAAATAGGACCTATGACAATAGACGAAATGTAATTAGCACGTGTAGGTTGGAAGTTAGAGTCTAAATCACCTTAAACTTAACCGAAAATGGGCGTTAAGGGGGCGAAAATGAGAAACAGCTTCCGAACCAGCGTACAGATGTCACGGCCACCTTTCCCACGGCAAATAGGACATGTAATAGCAGACAGAATGTAATTAAGCACGTGTAGGTTGGGAGTTAGAGTCTAAATCACCTTAAACTTAACCGAAAATGGGCGTTAAGGGGGCAAAAATGCGAAACAGCTTCCGAACCAGCGTACAGATGTCACGGCCACCTTCCCCACGGCAAATAGGACATGTGATAGCAGACAGAATGTAATTAAGCACGTTTAGGTTGGGAGTTAGTGCTGAAAATGCCTTAAACTTAACCGAAAAATGGCGTTAAGGGGGCGAAAATGCGAAACAGCCCTCGAAAAACTGTACAGATGTCATGGCCACCTTCCCCGTGAAAAATAGGACCTGTGAAAACTGATGGAATGTAATTAGCACACGTAGTTTGGGAGTTGGAGCCGAAAATGCATTAAACTTAACTGGAAAAGGGCGTTGAGAGGGCGAAAATGCGAATCGGGCCCCAAACCACCGTACCGATGTCATGTCCACCTTTTTTGTGACAAATAAGACCTGTGACAGTAGATGGAATTTAATTAGCACGTGTAGGTTGGGAGTTAGAGCCAAAAACTCCTTACACTTAACCGAAAAAGGGCGTTAAGGGGGCAAAAATAAGAAACAGCTTTTGAACCAGCGTACAGAAGTCACGGCCACCTTCCCTATGGAAAATAGGACATGTGAAAGCAAATAGAATGCAGTTAGCACGTTTAGGTTGAGAGTTAGAGCTGAAAACGCCTTAAACTTAACCGAAAAAGGGCGTTAAGGGGGCGAAAATGCGAAACAGCCCCCGAACCACCTTATGGATGTCACAGCCACCTTCCCTATCACAAATAGGACCTGTGACAACTGATAGAATGTAATTAGCACACGTAGTTTGGGAGTTAGAGCCAAAAATGCATTAAACTTAACCGAAAAAGGGTGTTGCGGAGGCAAAAATGCGAATCAGCCCTCAATGCGAATCAGCCCCTGAACCACTGTACGGATGTCACAACCACCTTTCTCATGAAAAATAAGACCTGTGACAGCAGATGTAATGTAATTAGCATGTGTAGGTTGGTAGTTAGAGCAAAAAATGCCTTAAACTTAACCGAAAAAGGGCGTTAAGAGGGCGAAAATGTAAAACAGCTTCCGAACTAACGTACAGATGTCATGGCCACCTTCCTCATGGAAAATAAGACCTGTGACAGTAGACAGAATGTAATTGGCACGTTTAGGTTGGGAGTTAGAGCCGAAAACGCCTTAAACTTAACTGAAAAAGGGCGTTAAGGGGGCGAAAATGTGAATTTGCCCCCGAACCATTGTACGGATGTCATGGCCACCTTCCCCGTGACAAATAGGACCTGTGAGAATAGATGGAATGTAATTAGCATGTGTAGGTTGGGAGTTAGAGCCAAAAACGCCTTAAACTTAATCGAAAAATGGCGTTGAGGGGGCAAAAATGCGAATCAGCCCCTGAACCACTGTACGGATGTCATGACCATCTTCCCCATGGCAAATGGGACCTATGACAATAGACAGAATGTAATTAGCACATTTAGGTTAGGAGTTAGAGCCAAAAACACCTTAAACTTAACCGAAAAAGGGCGTTAAGAAGGCAAAAATGCAAATCATCCCTTGAACCACCGTACGGATGTCACAGCCACTTTCCCTGTGACAAATAGGACATGTGACAGTAGACAGAATGTAATTAGCACGTGTAGGTTGGGAGTTAGAGCCAAAAACACCTTAAGCTTAACCGAAAAGGGACGTTAAGGGAGCAAAAAAACCGAAATAGCTCTGGAACCACCATAGGGATGTCACGGCTAGTTTCCCCATGAGATATAGGACTTGTGACAACAGACGGAATGTCATTAGCACACGTAGTTTGGGAGTTAGAGCCAGAAACGACTTAAAATTTATTCGGAAAATGGAGAGTTTGATATCCAATAAATGTTTAACATTTTCATTGTAAATGATGCCATTGTTTCATCATACACGGTGGTCATTTGGGTGGTAAACATATTAAGAAAGCATGATATGGTTATGGAGATAACCCCGTAGATTACTCAATCATTTTACTTTGATTAGGAAAACGAGAATGAAGAAGAGTTAAAATAAATTTACCACCAAAACATTCTACTCATAAAAATTTATTTTATGAAGAGGTATGCTACTAAAAATTGTATTATTTGTAAATTGAAATCAAGTTTGGAATAAATCTTTCATGATACATATATATGATTGTATTTCGAAAAAATGTTTTTATAGATTGTTCTACCTTAAATGCATGTTATTACAACCTTTTTCCTACGTCTGAATGAATTGATATTTCGTAATGGGTGCAATTGTTTTTTTATTTTTTGTAGATGGCTTTTGGCGTGGACTTGTGGATAGTCTACATTTTTGTTTATGTAGGACACTTGACACTTTTGTATAATCCTGCTAACTATGTCTTCCTCTGCTTTTGTGAATATTAGCATTACTGATACATATTACTTTTGTAATCCAACTAATAGTTGCTGGCATGGCATATAGATCACCTTTTGTCGTGGTACAGATTACAATGGTAAGTTGTACCATGCCAAATGGCCATATCGTATGGCAGTAAATATATTTTTTGTATATGGCGGGTTGGATTTTTGTATGGAAATATAATTTTAGTTTGGACAATAGTTGGTTTGTATGGAATATATACATTTAAAGTTATTCATTCTTGGATGGTTGAAAGTAATATGGACTGTGGCATGATTGATAATTTTACATTGTGAAATGATGGATAGTATATGTATTATTTTGTTTATATACGTATTACAGGTTGCATGGAATATAGACAGGTTGTGAATAAATTATAATTTTGCAATGAAACATAAGAGCATGTTTTTGGCGACTAAATTGTTAGTGGGTAAAAAAAAAAATTCGAAAAATAGTTTTAGTTACTAAAAGTTTAGTAGCCAAAAAAAAAAAGTTTTGCAGCAAAAACAATCAAACATATGGCGACTAAAATATGTTGTAGCTAAAAAAATAAGCTAAAGAAATAAAAAAAAAAAAAAACTTTTGGCAACTAAAACTTTAGTAGCAAAAAATGTGAGACTTTAGGTGACCAAATGTTTAGTAGCCAAAACACAAAATGTTTGCCGACTAAAATTTTAATAGCTAAAAACATAAGACTTTAGGCGACTAAACCTTTAGTAGGCAAATTTTTTTTTGACTTTAGGCGACTAAAATCTTAGTAGCCAAAACATTGTTATTTACTTTAGGCCACTAATATATTTCCGCGACTAAATGATTAGTCGTTAAAAATAACTAAACTTTTAGCGACAAAAAAATTAGTCCCCAAAAATATGATATTTAATTTTATTTCAAACCTTTTGGCGACTAAAAACTTAGTCGGCAATGTAGTACATTTGGCGACTAAAATAATTTTAGTCGCCAATGATCTTTCCCGACAATTCTTCCCCGACTAATTCTGCGACCAAATATTTTTGTCGCTAAAAGCCTTTGGCGACTAAATAGTCACTTTTGGCAACTAAAATTTAGTTGCCAAAAGTGAAAATTCTTGTAGTGATTTTTTCAGAATTCTTTCATTGTTGAAAATGGCAAAAGAAAAGAGTTGGTTTCATCAATGGCTGGGGGGGTTAAAAAACTCATTTTTGAAGAGCTAACTTATGAAAATAACATGGCTATAAAGCCTGTTGTTGAGCAAAACATGGTTAAAATGGATATTCCATATAAGGCTTAGGGGGTTGAAAAACTCATTCTTAGAAAGTCAAGCCATGGAAATAACATGTCTATGGAGGATTTTCATAAGCTATTAATGGCTAAAATAAATAAATAAAAAAAACTCCCTATTTGTCAATGAATGATGAAAGTTATTTGGCCAAAGAATATGTTTGTATACTAAAGGTGATTAAAGATGGTGATCAACCCATTGTTGATGGATTTATAATATTTGACATTATTGAAAATGTCAAAGCATTTGAATTTCCAAGGCTATATTATGCCATGACTTTTGGTGTTCAAAACCTATTTTGGATTTTTGGACTGCATCAAAATTTAATTTTGATTAAATGACTAATAAAACAATCATCTTTAAGCATTGTTCTTTTAAAGCTTCTAAAATATGCCGCGAGCACCTTCGGAGTACGATTTTGGTTCTTTTTTTTTTTTTTAACAAAATTGAATCATGTTAAAAGAACCTTCAAATGCGTGTCTCCCTTCGAATACATTAATTAATTGCCAAATATGGTCTAGATTGATGTACAACTCTTCATGAATTCGAGGTTCGTCATTCTAAAATAATTGCGGGGGGTAATGTTGGCACCATAAATAAATAATTTTATTATTAGTTATTATCTATATAATTGCAAGACATGTGGCACTCTCCTACTCATTTGAAGGTTATGAGAAGTTATAAATCATTAAACACATGTGAAAAGATGATAAAGGACAAAGTGGAGAACATGGAGCATGAATTGGAGGTTGAAAGAAGTTATGGAGGCATAGAGATGAAGTGGAAGATCATAGAGTATGAAGTGTGGGATATGGAAGGATATGGTAGTTATTAGGTAGTTTTTTCCTACAAATGTTTGCCTATAAATAGCCATTCATGGTTATATTGTAAGAGATCCAGAACTCAAATCAAAGACAAATTTTTTTTTTTTTGTGTGTGTCATTTAATTTTCTGCACTTCATTTTCGAAGCATAGGAGTAGAAGTGAATTAATGGTTAGGTTGATTGTTCACTCAATCGTCTTTCTCCGTATCCCTCATTTTTCTTTTATTTTTCTTTTCTCTACACTTGGCAATTTTGAAGTCCTCTTCATTGAGGCAAAAGAACCGTCAATACAATTGCTTGATAATTGGCTTGAATTTAATCTTTAAGGATTTTTCAATCCTTGCTGGCACGCTCGCATTTATTGTATTTTCCTTCTTAGGAAAAATAAGCCAACAAATAGTATGGACTAGGATTTTGTTTAGGGAAGGGAGTTCTCTCTAGTCCATATTAGATTCGATGCTACTATTGGGCCACTGTGGCCCACCACAGAGTCCACATCGAATGATTAGAATCATTCAATGTGTAGGACTCATCAAGTATTTCATTCTTTGTAAAAAAATCATGCTGATTGGATATCACATTTGTGTCAATAGTAAGTATGATTTTAAAAATAAATTATCGTAATCTGATTAAATGTCTAGTTATTTTCAATCAACATATTTTTTTACAAGAATACAGTATTCGACGAGTCATAAACATTGAATGATTTCAATCATCGATGTGGTGGTACACCTACGAAAGCGCAACATCACCTTCCAATTTCCAACTGAAGAAAAGTTTTGTTTTTTTTTTTTTTGGATTTACCTATCAAAATATAACTTGTGTGAATATGCGTGAATGTTAACTATGTGGTGAGTGCGTAAGTGGGTGTAACTTTAGGACTCGAACGAGTATTGTTTGAGGACTCGCCTAAAGTATACTTTTTTGATGGCTACTAAATATTTAGTCATCAAAAGATTTGTTTTCATTTTATTTATTTTTAGCTACTAACTATTTAGCAGCTAAACATATTTTCTTTCTTTTTAGCTACCAATTGTTTAGTCGCCAAAAACATCATTTTATGTTTTTTTTTTTAAAAATAATTTGTCCACAGCCTGTATGTATTCCGTGCAACTTTTACCATATATATAAACAAAACAATACATCTATTATCAACCATTACACAATCTGCATCCATTTCACTTACAAGCATCCAAAAAGGAATAATTTTTAATGTCAAATTCCATACAAACCGAGTATTTCCAACCTAAAATAATAATTCCATACAAAACAGAAAATCATACGAAAACCATGTCCTCCGTACATAAAAAATATATTCACTACCATACTAGATAGCCATTTTGCATGGTACAAATTACCATGGTAATCGGTCCATAGACCTTCAAAAATTTCAATTAAATAGACAGTTGTAGGACTGAGTTATTTAAGCTTAAAGAGGCCAGTAAATTTCATTTTCTGTAGAAAGATTTAGAATTCGAAAGATGTGATTTTGTCAGAGACCTATCATCTTACCATTGCACCACATGAGGCCAAAGCTATTGAGGCCACTCAACTTTCCTGAGAAGATTGAGAAAACAGATCAGCATAAGATATGCAATGCCTCACATATCAATGAGAAATGGAAAGACGTTTTAAAAAAATAAATAAATGTACCAATGCGAGCTACAGAAGCAAGATATATTGTTGTGCAGATATTCGATATAAAAACAATAGCATAGTTGTAGGAGTCAAATGACATGTCTCTGAGCTCCTACTACCAGTGCACCAAGTATAATTATTACCACACTGATGAGACGCTTGGAAGTTTCAAACGAGAAAGATGTCAGAAATATGAAATTTTATGGTAATCTGTTCAAATCCCAACTTACCTGGGATTAAAAAAACATTGCACAATCAACTATTTTTTAAGCATTATATTTCAAGAAAGGAATGACTTATATTGATCAAGATGCACCATTAAATTAAGCTATTGTGGTCTCTAATCAGTACAACATGTGATATTAACCATCACTGTACAATGAAAGCAACATGGTAGTTTTATATGATAACCATTTTATTCCTGTTATGTATACAATATATTTTCAACAATTAATAAAAGCATTTTTAGAATTTGCATCATTATTCAATTTGAATCCACTTAATCTTGTACCTTTTTGTTGGAATTGGCTCTATATAAATGGAATAACAAAATCTAGAAGTTAGATATAAAACAAAAAACCTGAGGAAAAAAAAAAAAACAGAAGCACCAAAAAGCTATCACTATTGGCTAATTCGCAATCAGTGAACCGTAAGCACAGACATAATTTAGGAACTTGGGATATGTATAGAATTGATTGTTAAAGACAAAGAATTAGAGAGTTATTAAATTCTCAAATTCAATGATAAAATGATATATATAGACTAATGTAAAGTCATTTGGCACAAAATTCCAAGGCCTAGATAACCAAATAGCATGCCATCAAAAAGACACAAAAACTTTGAGAAAGACGCAATCTCCATGTAAGAAGAACAAGAAAAATAAATTTAAAAAATTGCATGCCATAAAAAACTTTTGGTTGATAGTGGTATAGTAAGGTGGCAATGTGTGTGGGGCTTTGTGTGTGCATGTGCGTGTCTCAAAATCAGAAATAGAAGGCTTCTCCATGCTTAATGATGCTTTTAGTAGGCTGCTATAATTGTTAGAGAGAAAAACATTCCAAGTGAGAAAACAAAAAACCCACCACCACATGTACACTTAAACCATTAGACACCATAATTGAAAACTTGCTGGAATTTGGATATTTATAACCATCTATATTTGGTTGGCAATAGTAATTGTCTGTATATAACTCTTGTTGCTGCAATTGTGCATGCTAAAATGTTTGGTGATTCCATTTGTTTTAGTTTTCATATTAAGTTCACTACTAGTAATTGAATTTTTTGACTCGGTAACTCTATCTTTTTCAACTCCTTATTGTTTTTGTTGTTATTTGTGCAGATTTGGTGATAGGATGAGCATATCTTCAATAGCATTATAAAAATATATTCACAACTAAGGCATCTTAGGGCCTGCTCTTAAGGACATGCGATGAACAAGTAGAAAGAGATTACGAATTTTAAGATCTTGACAATCTGTAATTGACAATATGTCATTTTAGTAAATCATATGTAAGATCTTGACAATATGTCATTTTAGTAAATCATATGTAAACGTCACTTGGCATCTCATAATCGCAAAGAATAAGCAACAATGCATATTAACAAAATAAGTTATCTCTCGCGGGTCTATACCAATAAAAACTCAAAGTTTACTCCTTTTTTTTATATGATTTTTCTGTTCACGGCTTTCTCTCAATTATTATAACAATCTGTTCATTTTGTTTTCTTGTGGGTAAACTATATTTAAGCACTTTTGAATTATCATTTATTATGACTTCCATATTTCCTTGTTCTTTCTAATTCAATACAATCTGGGTTTGGTAGGTTTATTTGTATATATATATACATAATCTCATAATTTCCAATTTTTAATTCTACAGCAAGTGCTTTAGTTTTCTTCAATCTGTTTTTGGTTCTATATTGTTCTTCGGTGTTTCTTTTTGGGAAGTTGTTAGTGAATTTAATGTTTTTTGGTGGTTTCTGCTAGCTTCCAAGAAACAAAGAAAATAACTTTCTTATCTGTCCGAATCCAATTTTGGTTTCAAAATTCAAAACCCATATTGAAAAAAGGTATATTTTTCTTTAAATAACCTTTAATCTTGAAACCCTTTCAAGTTCTAGATATCTGAAGTTGTGAATTCATCAGAATGTTCTAGTACTTTGACCGTCAAATAATAGGCATAATTTAAGTTATTGAGACCCATTAATTTGTTGGTTTATAAATTGGGTTCGGCTTAATCAGACAGCTAGTCAGGCATTTTGTCAAGCATATAGTGTACATAATTTGTCTATTGCACTAATCCATATCCCAATATAAGACAAACAAGAAGCCAGAAGATTACACATCAATGACATACAGAGTTGGTTACAAAGTACCTGTAACTTTATTTCGGTAGCACGACGACGATGGTGATGAAGCGGGGAGTTGGTGTAGGCGTTGTACCTCCGATGATTTCCTCTCTTAATAGGCCACAGTGAGAGCAGTGGCTGATGATTTCGTTCAAATAGGACACACCAAAAAGGAAATTTCTAGGATCAATCTTCAATCTTCAAACAGTGCGAACAAGATAGCCACCTGGTTCAACTGATATTCTCTTTGCACAAGAAGGGTGAAATGGACAATAACATAGCGTTATATTCAATTGATGTGTATGCTTTTGTTCTTTTATATAATAGTTATAGATAGCTTACAAAAATGGCAACATAATGTATATCAGAACCCTCTGGTTTGAAATTGGATCTGAGGAATAAGGAATTGAGAGTTACCAAAAGAAATCCTGATTGAGAATGAAATCTTTGTTGTCATTTGCATTGGAATCAATGTCGATATTGAGGAAGTAGATTACTAAAACAATAAATTCAACTCAATAAATCATATAAAACCCTAGAGCAAGAGTGAGAAATGGGGAAATAGAAGAAGAAGAAGAAGAAGAAGAAGAGAGAGAGAGAGAGAGAGAGAGAGAGAGAGGAACAAAGAGAATGAACCTGTTTGTATTGCGGCGGTGGTAGTGGCGATGTGCGACATATAGTGAGCAACAGTGGTGAGGTTTGGTGGTGACTAATTCTGTGTGTGTGTGTGTCAGTGAGAGAGAGAGAGAGAGAGAGAGAGTTATCTCAAATTTGGGTGCCAATCTCAATTTTTTTCCACTGAAAATTTTGTAGACGATTTGGCGACTAAATTAGTTTTTTTTGTCGGAAAATGTTAATTTATATTGACTAAATTATTTAGCAGTTAAAACCTTAACTAACGGTGACTAGATATTTTTTTAGTCAGCAAAAGTAGTAATTTGACAACTAATTTTTTGGTAGCCAAAGACTAATAGTAAAATTATGGCTATTATTTGGCGATTAAATATTTTTTAGTTGGCAAAAATTAGTCTACCCTGACTAAAGCAATTTTTAGTAGTCTAAAAACTAGACTATGCCGACTAATATTTTTTTTAGTCACCTATTATGACATATTTAGAAATTATATGTTTTTAGTCGCCAATAGATAACATACCTCGACTAAAAAGATTTAGTAGCTAAACCCTAACCAACGTCGACCAAAATAATTTTTAGTCACCAAAAATTGCACATTTGGCAACTAAAAGTCTTTTAGTCACCAAAGTTGGTCGCCAAAAGTGTAAATTGTTGTAGTGATTCTTTCCTTATGCTTGATCATGAACTGAGTGTGGGCTAAAAAACGTGAACATCCTTTCTCTCTAAACCCTGAAAAATTATGTCTTTAGAGAGCTACAATGACACACATATATATAGGCTACAACAAGAACCATTAGGATTAGATTAGGATTAGGACTCCTTATGGAATTAGGAAAACGTAATTCAACCTGAATTATAATTCCTAATTTTATAAATTATAATTGCACTTCATCTTAATCTCCAAATTATATTTCAAGCTCCACATTATTAAATATACTTATTTATTTCTCCACGTTAAGATTACTAATACCCGTCAATTAAATAAATTACTAACAATTAAATTTAATTGACTTCTTAATATTTCCTACAGACCTTCTACTTAACTTATTTGATAAGTTGGATACAAATCCACCTGTAGGGTTTAACATAATCAAAACTTATATGCTTTTGCAAAGGTGTATTATCAATTCCTAAACCGGGACGTGGATTCTGTCAATAATCAATCCACCATACACATAAAGTGATCACCCAACTCACTGAGCTTATTGACCTATAAAGAATCTCACTCTTTATGAATCAAATTGACCAACACTAAATGCATGTGATTATTAATTATTTTCAGATTAAGAGCATTATGGCACGGCCTTGGTTATTTCCAAGCTATCCGTGCAACACTTAAACAATCGCAAGTCTTATTTGATGATGCTAAATTAGCCTAATTCACAAGTTTGCAAGAAAGAGAAGTAAGAAGACAAAGAAAGTTTGAGAGAATGCCTTTGTATTCACCTTAAAAGAACAACTCTTGGATGGTGTTTGCGAACAAATGAGCTCCTCTCCTATTTATAGGCATCTTAGGTCTTCTCTAGAATATTCCAAAACATACAAGTAAGGAGCTATGGAGAAGCTTATCATAAAAGTTTTCCTTATCCTACAAGAGGGTTTTAGTATCCTCCCTAAAAATATCTATACAAATATATACCTTATTGTAGAAGTATGTACAAGGGTCCTTTACCACCTCCATTTCGATAGGAGGTTCTAGAACCTTCTATTGTTTCCATTCCTCCAATCTTCACTTAAATGCTTTGGAACCTATTCTAGATCCTTCCATGTACATTATAGAATTATGTACCATATTTTCACAGTTTTTCAAGTCTTCTAGGAGCTTTCGGAATATTCCATTAGCCTCCCTTCCTTGAGACTTTCTCTTGGTAGACAATTTTGTCTAGATAATCTAGTGGGACATGACAATAAGCACTCATCATAACTATGGGATGTAAATTGCCTTATCTAATCAATACATGAACAATTATCCCAAGACGGACCTGCTCAATACACACAAAGTGTACTAGCACAGTGAGTTGAAACTTCACTATTTCCTATGCTACAGTCATATTGATGGTGTGTCCAAATCCATCTTAGATTGTGAACCACTTATATGCTACAAGAACTAGTCATTTGATCTTCCGTGTGTAAGCCATACTCTACACACTAGATCACATACTTCATAGAATAAAAGACACACGCAGAACATTTGACAAATAATATAATGCAAATATTACTCATAATGATTCTCATTAAAATTAGAATAGTTGATATTATTAAAACCAAATACTAAATTCCATTACACAAAACATGGCTTTTAGTATATTTTTTTTTTCTAAAAATCTCCCACTTAGAGTCAAAGCCATGATGCCATGAATCTCACTCCAATTCCCTCTACATGACTATCAAAAGTCTTGGCCGGTAAGCCCTTTGTAAAAGGATTTGCCAAGTTGTTTTCTAATGCAATCTTGGTCCCACTACATCTCCTCACTGAACAATTTCTCGTATACGATGATGCTTACGCTCAATGTGCTTTTCCTTCTTGTGGGCTCTAGGTTCCTTCAAATTAGCAACCGCAACACTATTATCACAATAAAGTGTAATAACTGATTTTTATTAAAGGTACCACATCTACATCCGCTAGGAAGTTTCTAAGCCAAATGGCCTCTTTAGTTGCTTCAAAAGCTGCCACATATTGGGCCCTATAGTGGAATCAGTAATACATGACTGGTTGACACTCTTTCAACTTATGGCTCCACCTCCCAAGGTAAACACAAATCCTGAGGTAGACTGATATATGCTAACCATATAATCCCTAGTCCTTTTCAGGTACTTGAGTATATATTTTATTGTAGTCTAGTGCTCTTGCCCTAGGTTAGACTGATATCTACTAACCATGTCAACATCAAAACATATATCAGGTCTAGTACATAACATGTCATACATGAGGCTTCCCACCGTTGAGGAATATTGAACCGCCTTTATTCCCTCTATCTCTTCAGATGTCTTGGGACACTGATCATTGGATAGAGTGATTCCATGCTTGAAAGGGCCTTTCTTGTAATCTTGCATACTAAATCTGGCAAGAATAGGATTGATATAAGTGGCTTGTGATAAACCCAACACCCTTTGCTTGTGATCTCACAAAAGCTTGATCCCAATAATGTAACCAGCCTCTCCCAAGTCCTTCATATCAAACTATCTGGATAACCAAACCTTGACTGAAGATAACACCCCAACATCGTTTCCGATGAGCAAGATATCATCCACACATAGTACTAAAAACACCACCACATTTTGGTCACACTTCTTGTACACACAAGACTCATCTGGACTTTGATCAAAACCAAATGATTTAATAACCTGATCAAAATGAATGTTCTAAGATCTAGATGCCTGCTTAAGCTTGTAAATGGACTTTTTAAGCTTTCATAACAAATGTGTAACAAGCCCGCGAGGGACCTCGCTACAGTTCGGACTCGATTTTGTTGCGGTTCTAAATCTCGAACCAAAGAGTCCAAATCCGGCAAATCGTTTTGAGAAAAACTGATTTTTTGAAAGAAGTGCCAAACATGGACTGCTTTGCCAGATAACAGAGTCGCCACCTAAATATTTTTTAAATGGGAAATTTAGGAAACCCTAACTCAGTGCCAAAGGCCACGTGTCCGTCATCACCAAAGTTGGCTCGGGAACTCGGGTACGATTGGGGAAGGTCACATCGTGAGCACCCCCGCTCGCCCGGTCAAAGACCGGCCTCTACTAACCATGATATCTGTTTTTGAAAACTTTGTGAGTTCTTATTCCGATTATTAGCCTAGGATTACTATGTGATGCTCGCAGCAAACAAGTATAGACTGGGCCGTCTGAATTGGAACAAAACATTTCATGTTTGTTTGTTTGAAAATTGTGTGATGGTGCTACCCGCAGGTAGGCTAAAATGCGGATTTGCCACCCTCGGGTGGGCTTAGAAAACATGATGTTGCCACTATCTAGTGGGCTTAAAACAAACAGTCAATGCATTGTTCCAATTCAAATAACTCAACCTTCACCCACAGGCATTCAAGGCAGTTATATCACATAAGCACATAGCCTCATGGCAAGCATGCTATCATGGCAACACTCACATGCATGCAAGTATGCTAAAGCATAAAACTCACCGAGTACTCCAAGCCAAAACAGAAAACTGATTAGAAATCCATGCATGATCCTAAGAATGCAGAGATGCCTAATGCAACACATGCAAAGATGCAACTATAACAGGCTCGGCTATTTTAAAGATGGCATATGGAATGCTACAACTAACACGTATTCAATTTGGAATTGAAATACAGATGCAGTTTGTATGATGCGCTGAGCTTGGTGCGTGCAAAACAGATGAATGATGCAAACATGCTGTCATACTGTTATGCTAATTGAAATATGCCCTATATCTAACCATCGTAAGCAGGTAAATAAAAGGGAGAAAGAAATGGGGGTTGGAAGACATACATCACACTCACACACCCTTATTACAATTATGCCCTCGCGCAGAGGGTCCAAATAAATAATAATACAGTCCGAAATAAAAGAATATTACAGATTTCTAAGTAATTAGCAATTAAACTAAGAAAGCTGTAAATCGGTTTGCAAGCCGGGGGCTGCCTCGCTTCTGATGAATGATGTATGCTGGACTGTGTTGCGCGGAAATCCACTGGGATGCCCGATTCAGCCTCTGTTCGCAGTGTTTCTTGAAATGCGTGCCCGACTCTGAAAAGTTGCTGATCCTCTATTTTGCTGCAACAGAGAGCAGGGAAAGGGCATAGCAATGTATTTCACAAATATATGCATGCATCGATCCTCGTGCCACCAATCACGCATATCGATGCATGATGGCCGAGGAGCCGAATTGCACAGCTCAATATAGAATGAATGCAGATGAATGCTACAATGAAAACCTAACTCCATCATGGGTAATCCGGAGTGTCGGTGACTGGGGAATTGAGACCCGTTCTGTCACTCGGAGTACAGAACGTGCCTCGTTTCCCGTGCCCGAGCTAACTCCTATCCCGAACACGATGCAATATGCATGATATGCATGAAATACAGCTAATATGCAGTCTTAGCATGCACAATGCTATGAAAATAAGATGCCTCGAAATGCGTGTACACGGGCACGCAAACCGAGGCGATGATGTGAAATGCAAATCGGATAAAACCGAAGTGCCTCGAAATGCGTGCACACGGGCACGCAAACCGAGGCGATGATATGAAGTGGAAATCGGATAAAACCGAAGTGCCTCGAAATGTGTGCCCACAGGCACGCACACCGAGGCGATGATAAAATGGAATGAAATGGCATACGGAATGCTACGATGGGCTTATACCAACATGGGAGAGCCTCAGCTCACTCACATAGGAGGCCGATGAATGAAAACGGAGTGCCTCGAAGTGCGCGCCCGCGGGCACGCAAACCGAGACAATGATAAAATGAGATGAAAATGTAAATTGGGCTTATACTGACATGAGTGGACCTCAGCCACACTCACATCAGATGCCGTCGGATAAAACAGAGGTGCCTCGAAGTGCGTGCCCACGGGCGCGCAAACCGAGGCATGGCCCGAAGGCATGAGATGGCACGGGAAATGATATGCAAGCACGCGAACCAAATTTCAGCACCTAAATGAAAGGGAAAACAGTCCCGAAATGATACGAAATGACAACCGATGCAACCGATGCATGAAATCATCCCGAAATGTGATTCTAAGTACTCGAAATGGCCTACGGCTATGCTAAACATGCAAAATTGATATATGACAGCAAAAACAGTAGCAAGGCAGCCCCAAATATGGCATTTTTTCAGTACAAAGCAAGGCTAAATAACAACCACAAGCATGGCAAAAATAGCTTGCGAAAACGGGGAAAAAGAGAGGAATTACAAAGCAAGTAGTATATACAATGCTCAAACCAGAAAAATCAGTTCTACAAAATTGAAGAGGGGCCAAAAACATGCATATTTACAGTAGATGAGATCCTCTAATTAAGTGTGTAGATATGCTCAAAATGGCATGCAAAAATGAGCCAATAAGGGGCTACAACATGAGGTACCATAGGCAAGCATCAAACAACTTTAAACCCTTAACAAAAGATGAATAATAGACAATTCTAAGACACTTTCTAAGCCTGATGAAGACTCAAATCAGTGGCTAAGCAAGCCTAAACAAACATGCAATTTTACGGAAAATATGGAGGATACAACATGAAGTACCAAAACCAATCATCAAAGGGCCTAAGACCCTTAACAAAACATGAAGAATAGGAAAAAATAAGTCTCTGTCTAGGCCTGATGAAGGCTGAAATCCGAAGCATGGTGAGCTTAAAAAACACATGCAAAATGGGATTGTGACAAGAATTCAAAGCAAGTGATATGTAGAGCAATAAAACCAGGTTGAGCCCTTCTTCAATGTTGAAGAGGGGCTCAAAATAAGCACAATATCAGTATTTTGCATGCTCCAACTCAGATCACAAATAGGCCAAAACAATCATGCAATTTTACGGTAAAATGGAGGGATTTCAAAGGAAGTGCATGATAGAGAAGCCAAACATGGTTGAGCCCTTCTTCAATGTTGAAGAGGGGCTCAAAATGAGCCCACTCACAGTTTACCTCATGCTCGAAATCAGATCACTCATAAGCCAAATATTCAATGCAAAATAAAGGCATACAAGATGCTATTGAAGCAAGTGCACCATAGAGGGCTCAAACAGGGTTGAGCCCTTAAACAAAGATGAAAATGAGCTCAAAAGAGGACCACTTTCAGTATGGGTCGGAGCTCAACACAATAAGCAAATAGGCTTAAGATTTGAAGCAAAAATGAGCTCAAAAGAGGGTGAAGTGTACTTACCCTTGAAGATCAAGACTTTGGTTGCTCTTTGCTTGATGAAAGTTGCTTCTAAGCTTCTCAAGAACCCCTCCTTGCTGCTGGAATGGAGTTGGTGATGGTGATGCTAGGTGTTGATGAACAAATGGTGCCAAGACTTGGATGTTTTAAGCTTTTGGAAGAGAGGAATGGAGGAGATGCATGTATGGAGCTCTCAAGGGATTTTTCTAACCCCAAAACCAGCTGGGAGCTGCTGGTTTTTATGGCCAAAAGAGAGGTCAAAAGGTGGAAATAATATCTAGATATTTTGCTCTAAATATCTAGCAAAATATCTAGATATTTTGCTCTAAATAAAAAGTGGCGTTCGGCCACGAAGTGGGCATCAGAGGCCCCAGTGTTCCTCGGAATGATAAAACAGGGGTACATGCCAAAAATCGGAGAAAACCGATGCAAAATGAATGCTCGGGGGCCAAACCGCGAGGTTCGGGGCCCGAAAACCGGCTATAAGCACCGAAAGTGGCATACGGCCATGAAGTGGGTTTC
>JAPPVO010000007.1:92979825-93245662 GCA_030407325.1 Camellia japonica
AAAATGCGAATCAGCCCCCGAACCACCGTACGGATGTCACGACCACATTTCTCGTGATAAATAAGACCTGCGACAATGGACAGAATGTAATTAGCACGTGTAGTTTGGGAATTAGAGCAGAAGACACATTAAACTTAACCGAAAAAGGGCGTTAAGAGGGCAAAAATGCGAAACAGCCCCCGAACCATCGTACAAATGTCACGACCACCTGCCCGATCACAAATAGGGCCTGTGAGAATAGACGGAATGTAATTAGCACATGTAGTTTGGGAGTTAGAGCCGAAAATGCATTAAACTTAACCGAAAAAGGGCGTTAAGGGGGCAAAGATGTGAATCAGCCATTGAACCAATGTACGGATGTCGCGGCCACCTTTCCTGTGAAAAATAGGACTTGTCACAACAGATGGAATGATATTAGCACACATAGTTTGGGAGTTAGAGCTGAAAATGCATTAAGCTTAATCGAAAAAGGGCGTTAAGGGGGTGAAAATGCGAAACAGCCCCCGAACCATCGTACGGATGTCACGGCCAGCTTCCCCATCAAAAATAGGACTTGTGACAATAGACAAAATGTAATTAGCACATGTAGTTTGGGAGTCAAAGCCAAAAATGCATTAAACTTAACCGAAAAGGGGCGTTAAGGGGGCGAAAATGCAAAATAGCCCCCGAACCATCATACGTATGTCACGGCCACCTACCCCGTCACAAATAGGACTTGTGACAATAGATGGAATGTAATTAGCACACGTAGTTTGGGAGTTAGAGCCGAAAATGCATTAAACTTAATTGAATAAGGGCATTGAGGAGGCGAAAATACGAATCAGGCCCCGAACCACCGTACAGATGTCATGACCACCTTCACCATAATAAATAGAACCTATGACAATAGACAGAATGCAATTAGCACATGTAGTTTGGAAATTAGAGCAAAAAACGCATTAAACTTTATCGAGAAAGGGCGTTAAGGGGGCGACAATACGAATCAGCCCCCGAACCACCATACGGATGTCATGGCCACCTTCCCTTTGATGAAGAGTACCTGTGAGAATAGACGGAATGTAATTAGCATGTGTTGGTTGGGAGTTAGCGTTGAAAATGCCTTAAACTTAACTGAAAAAGGGCCTTAAAAGGGCGAAAATGCGAAACATCAGACGAACCACTATACGGATGTCACGGCTACCTTTCCTATCACAAATAGGACCTGTGACAATGGACGGAATGTAATTAGCACACATAGTTTGGTAGTTAGAGCCGAAAATGCATTAAACTTAACAAAAAAAGAGCGTTGAGGGGGCGAAAATACGAATCAGCCCCCAAACCATCATACGGATGTCACAGCCACCTTTCCCGTGACAAATAGGACCTGTGACAATAGATGAAACGTAATTAGAAGGAGTGGGTTGGGAGTTAGAGTAAAAAAATCTTTAAACTTAACCGAAAAAAGACGTGAAGGGGGCGAAAATGCGAAACAACCCCCGAACCACCGTACGGATGTCACGGCCACCTTCCATGTCACAAATAGGACCTGTGACAATAGACGGAATGTAATTAGCACACATAGTTTGGGAGTTAGAGCCAAAAATGCATTAAACTTAACTGGAAAAGAGCGTTGAGAGGGGGAAAATGCGAATTAGGCCCCAAACCACCGTACGGATGTCATGTCCACCTTTTTTGTAACAAATAAGACCTGTGACAGTGGATGGAATTTAATTAGCACGTGTAGGTTGGGAGTGAGAGCCAAAAACTCCTTACACTTAACCGAAAAAAGGGCGTTAAGGGGGCAAAAATACGAAACAGCTTTCGAACCAGCGTACAGATGTCATGGCCACCTTCCCCGTGGAAAATAGGACATGTGAAAGCAGATAGAATGCAGTTAGCACGTTTAGGTTGAGAATTAGAGCTGAAAACGCCTTAAACTTAACCGAAAAATGGCGTTAAGGGAGCGAAAATAAGAAACAGCCTCTGAACCACCTTACGGATGTCACAACCACCTTCTCCATCACAAATAGGACCTGTGACAATTGACGGAATGTAATTAGCACACGTAGTTTGGGAGTTAGAGCAAAAAATGCATTAAACTTAACCGAAAAAGGGTGTTGAGGGGGCAAAAATGTGAATCAGCCCCTGAACCACTGTACAGATGTCACAGCCACCTTTCTCATGAAAAATATCTTTGACAACAAACGTAATGTAATTAGCACGTGTAGGTTGGGAGTTAGAGCCAAAAATGCCTTAAACTTAACCGAAAAAGGGCGTTAAGAGGGCGAAAATGGAAAATATCTTCCGAACTAACGTATAGATGTCATGGCCACCTTCCTTGTGGAAAATAGGACCTGTGACAGCAGACGAAATGTAATTGGCACGTTTAGGTTGGGAGTTAGAGCCAAAAATGCCTTAAACTTAACCGAAAAAGGGCGTTAAGGGGGCGAAAATGCGAATCAACCCCCGAACCATTGTACGGATGTCATGGCCACCTTCCCCGTGACAAATAGGACCTGTGAGAATAGATGGAATGTAATTAGCATGTGTAGGTTGGCAGTTAGAGCAAAAAACGCCTTAAACTTAATCGAAAAATAGCGTTGAGAGGGCAAAAATGCAAATCAGCCCCTGAACCACTGTATAGATGTCATGACCATCTTCCCCGTGGCAAATAAGACCTATGACAATAGACAGAATGTAATTAGCACATTTAGGTTAGAAGTTAGAGCCAAAAACACCTTAAACTTAACCGAAAAAGGGCGTTAAGGGGGCGAAAATGCGAATCATCCCTTGAACCACCATACGGATGTCACGACCACTTTCCCTGTGACAAATAGGACCTGTGACAATAGACGGAATGTAATTAGCACGTGTAGGTTGGGAGTTAGAGCCAAAAACACCTTAAGCTTAACCGAAAAGGGACGTTAAGGGAGCAAAAAAAGCGAAAAAGCTCTGGAACACCATAGAGATGTCACGGCTAGTTTCCCCATGACATATAGGACTTGTGACAATAGACAAAATGTCATTAGCACACGTAGTTTGGGAGTTAGAGCCAGAAACGACTTAAAATTTATTCGGAAAAGGGAGAGTTTGATATCCAATATATGTTCAACATTTTCATTGTAAATGATGCCATTGTTTCATCATACACGGTGGTCATTTGGGTGGTAAACATATTAAGAAAGCATGATATGGTTATGGAGATAACCTTGTAGATTACTCAATCATTTTACTTTGATTAGGAAAATGAGGATGAAGAAGAGTTAAAATAAATTTACCACCAAAACATTCTACTCATAAAATTTATTTTATGAAGAGGTATGCTCCTAAAAATTGTATTATTTGTAAATTGAAATCAAGTTTGGAATAAATCTTTCATGATACATACATATGATTGTATTTCGAAAAAATGTTTTTATAGATTGTTCTACCTTAAATGCATGTTATTACAACCTTTTTCCTACGTCTGAATGAATTGATATTTTGTAATGGGTGCAATTGTTTTTTTATTTTTTGTAGATGGCTTTTGGCGTGGACTTGTGGATAGTCTACATTTTTGTTTATGGGGGATACTTGACACTTTTGTATAATCCTGCTAACTATGTCTTCCTCTGCTTTAGTGAATATTAGCATTACTGATACATATAACTTTTGTAATCCAACTAATAGTTGCTGGCATGGCATATAGATCACCTTTTGTCGTGGTACAGATTATGATGGTAAGTTGTACCATGCCAAATGGCCATATCGTATGCCAGTAAATATATTTTTTGTATATGGCGGGTTGGATTTTTGTATGGAAATATAATTTTAGTTTGGACAATAGTTGGTTTGTATGGAATATATACATTTAAAGTTATTCATTTTTGGATGGTTGAAAGTAATATGGACTGTGGCATGATTGATAATTTTACATTGTGAAATGATGGATAGTATATGTATTGTTTTGTTTATATACGTATTACAGGTTGCATGGAATATAGACAGGTTGTGAATAAATTATAATTTTGCGATGAAATATAAGAGCATGTTTTTGGCGACTAAATTGTTAGTGGGTAAAAAAAAAAATTCGAAAAATAGTTTTAGTTACTAAAAGTTTAGTAGCCAAAAAAAAAAAGTTTTGCAGCAAAAACAATCAAACATATGGCGACTAAAATATGTTGTAGCTAAAAAAATAAGCTAAAGAAATAAAAAAAAAAAAAAAACTTTTGGCAACTAAAACTTTAGTAGCAAAAAATGTGAGACTTTAGGTGACCAAATGTTTAGTAGCCAAAACACAAAATGTTTGCCGACTAAAATTTTAATAGCTAAAAACATAAGACTTTAGGCGACTAAACCTTTAGTAGGCAAATTTTTTTTTGACTTTAGGCGACTAAAATCTTAGTAGCCAAAACATTGTTATTTACTTTAGGCCACTAATATATTTCCGCGACTAAATGATTAGTCGTTAAAAATAACTAAACTTTTAGCGACAAAAAAATTAGTCCCCAAAAATATGATATTTAATTTTATTTCAAACCTTTTGGCGACTAAAAACTTAGTCGGCAATGTAGTACATTTGGCGACTAAAATAATTTTAGTCGCCAATGATCTTTCCCGACAATTCTTCCCCGACTAATTCTGCGACCAAATATTTTTGTCGCTAAAAGCCTTTGGCGACTAAATAGTCACTTTTGGCAACTAAAATTTAGTTGCCAAAAGTGAAAATTCTTGTAGTGATTTTTTCAGAATTCTTTCATTGTTGAAAATGGCAAAAGAAAAGAGTTGGTTTCATCAATGGCTGGGGGGTTAAAAAACTCATTTTTGAAGAGCTAACTTATGAAAATAACATGGCTATAAAGCCTGTTGTTGAGCAAAACATGGTTAAAATGGATATTCCATATAAGGCTTAGGGGGTTGAAAAACTCATTCTTAGAAAGTCAAGCCATGGAAATAACATGTCTATGGAGGATTTTCATAAGCTATTAATGGCTAAAATAAATAAATAAAAAAAACCCCCCATTTGTCAATGAATGATGAAAGTTATTTGGCCAAAGAATATGTTCGTATACTAAAGGTGATTAAAGATGGTGATCAACCCACTGTTGATGGATTTATAATATTTGACATTATTGAAAATGTCAAAGCATTTGAATTTCTAAGGCTATATTATGCCATGACTTTTGGTGTTCAAAACCTATTTTGGATTTTTGGACTGCATCAAAATTTAATTTTGATGAAATGACTAATAAAACAATCATCTTTAAGCATTTTTCTTTTAAAGCTTCTAAAATATGCCACGAGCACCTTCGAAGTACGATTTTGGTTCTTTTTTTTTTAAACAAAATTGAATCATGTTAAAAGAACTTTCAAATGCGTGTCTCCCTTCGAATACATTAATTAATTGCCAAATATGGTCTAAATTGATGTACAACTCTTCATGAATTCGAGGTTCGTCATTCTGAAAGAATTGCGGGGGGTAATGTTGGAACCATAAATAAATAATTTTATTATTAGTTATTATCTATATAATTGCAAGACATGTGGCACTCTCCTACTCATTTGAAGGTTATGAGAAGTTATGAATCATTAAACACATGTGAAAAAGATGATAAAGGACAAAGTGGAGAACATGGAGCATGAATTGGAGGTTGAAAGAAGTTATGGAGGCATAGAGATGAAGTGGAAGATCATAGAGTACGAAGTGTGGAATATGGAAGGATATGGTAGTTATTAGGTAGTTTTTTCCTACAAATGTTTGCCTATAAATAGCCATTCATGGTGATATTGTAAGAGATCCAGAACTCAAATCAAAGAATTTGTGTGTGTGTGTGTGTGTGTGTGTCATTTAATTTTCTGCACTTTATTTTATGCACTTCATTTTCGAAGCATAGGAGTAGAAGTGAATTAATGGTTAGTTTGATTGTTCACTCAATTGTCTTTCTCCACATCCCTCATTTTTCTTTTAATCTTTCTTTTCTCTACACTTGGCAATTTTGAAGTCCTCTTCATTGAGGTAAAAGAACCGTCAATACAATTGCTTGATAATTGGCTTAAATTTAATCTTTAAGGATTTTTCAATCCTTGCTGACACGCTCGCATTTATGGTGTTTTCCTTCGTAGGAAAAATAAGCCAACAAATAGTATGGACTAAGATTTTCTTTAGGGAAGGGAGTTCTCTCCGGTCCATATCAGATTCGATGCTACTGTTGGGCCACTGTGGCCCACCACAGAGTCCGCATCGAATGATTAGAACCATTCAATGTGTAGGACTCGTCAAGTATTTCATTCTTTGTAAAAAAATCATGCTGATTGGATATCACATTTGTGTCAATAGTAAGTATGATTTTAAAAATAAATTATCGTAATCTGATTAAATGTCTAGTTATTTTCAATCAACATATTTTTTTACAAGAATACAGTATTCGACGAGTCATAAACATTGAATGATTTCAATCATCGATGTGGTGGTACACCTACGAAAGCGCAACATCACCTTCCAATTTCCAACTGAAGAAAAGTTTTGTTTTTTTTTTTTTTGGATTTACCTATCAATATATAACTTGTGTAAATATGCATGAATGTTAACTATGTGGTGAGTGCGTAAGTGGGTGTAACTTTAGGACTCGAACGAGTATTGTTTGAGGACTCGCCTAAAGTATACTTTTTTGACGGCTACTAAATATTTTGTCATCAAAAGATTTGTTTTCATTTTATTTATTTTTAGCTACTAACTATTTAGTGGCTAAAAATATTTACTTTCTTTTTAGCTACCAATTGTTTAGTCGCCAAAAACATCATTTTATGTTTTTTTTTTTTAAATAATTTGTCCACAGCCTGTATGTATTCCGTGCAACTTTTACCATATATATAAACAAAACAATACATATATTATCAACCATTACACAATCTGCATCCATTTCACTTACAAGCATCCAAAAAGGAATAATTTTTAATGTCAAATTCCATACAAACCGAGTATTTCCAACCTAAAATAATAATTCCATACAAAACAGAAAATCATACGAAAACCATGTCCTCCGTACATAAAAAATATATTCACTACCATACTAGATAGCCATTTTGCATGGTACAAATTACCATGGTAATCGGTCCATAGACCTTCAAAAATTTCAATTAAATAGACAGTTGTAGGACTGAGTTATTTAAGCTTAAAGAGGCCAGTAAATTTCATTTTCTGTAGAAAGATTTAGAATTCGAAAGATGTGATTTTGTCAGAGACCTGTCATCTTACCATTGCACCACATGAGGCCAAAGCTATTGAGGCCACTCAACTTTCCTGAGAAGATTGAGAAAACATATCAGCATAAGATATGCAATGCCTTACATATCAATGAGAAATGGAAAGACGTTTTAAAAAAATAAATAAATGTACCAATGTGAGCTACAGAAGCAAGATATATTGTTGTGCAGATATTCGATATAAAAACAATAGCATAGTTGTAGGAGTCAAATGACATGTCTCTGAGCTCCTACTACCAGTGCACCAAGTATAATTATTACCACACTAATGAGACGCTTGGAAGTTTCAAACGAGAAAGATGTCAAAAATATGAAATTTTATGGTAATCTGTTCAAATCCCAACTTACCTGGGATTAAAAAACATTGCACAATCAACTATTTTTTAAGCATTATATTTCAAGAAAGGAATGACTTATATTGATCAAGGTGCACCATTAAATTAAGCTATTGTGGTCTCTAATCAGTACAACCTGTGATATTAACCATCACTATACAATGAAAGCAACATGGTAGTTTTATATGCTAACCATTTTATTCCTGTTATGTATACAATATATTTTCAACAATTCAATAAAAGCATTTTTAGAATTTGCATCATTATTCAATTTGAATCCACTTAATCTTGTACCTTTTTGTTGGAATTGACTCGATATAAATGGAATCACAAAATCTAGAAGTTAGATATAAAACAAAAAACCTGAGGGAAAAAAAAAACAGAAGCACCAAAAAGCTATCACTATTGGCTAATTCGCAATTAGTGAATCGTAAGCACATACATAATTTAGGAAGTTGGGATATGTATAGAATTGATTGTTAAAGACAAAGAATTAGAGAGCTATTAAATTCTCAAATTCAACGATAAAATGATATATATAGACTAATGTAAAGTCATTTGGCACAAAATTCCAAGGCCTAGATAACCAAATAGCATGCCATCAAAAAGATGCAAAAACTTTGAGAAAGATGCAATCTCCATGTAAGAAGAACAAGAAAAATAAATTTAAAAAATTGCATGCCATAAAAAACTTTTGGTTGATAGTGGTATAGTAAGGTGGTAATGTGTGTGGGGCTTTGTGTGTGCATGTGCATGTCTCAAAATCAGAAATAGAAGGCTTCTCTATGCTTAATGATGCTTTTAGTAGGCTGCTATTATTGTTAGAGAGAAAAACATTCCAAGTGAGAAAACAAAAAACCCACCACCACATGTACACTTAAACCATTAGACACCATAATTGAAAGCTTGCTGGAATTTGGATATTTATAACCATTTATATTTGGTTGGCAATAGTAATTGTATGTATATAACTCTTGTTGCTGCAATTGTGAATGCTAAAATGTTTGGTGATTCCATTTGTTTTAGTTTTCATATTAAGTTCACTACTAGTAATTGAATTTTTTGACTCGGTAACTCTATCTTTTTCAACTCCTTATTGTTTTTGTTGTTATTTGTGCAGATTTGGTGATAGGATGAGCATATCTTCAATAGCATTATAAAAATATATTCACAACTAAGGCATCTTAGGGCCTGCTCTTAAGGACATGCGATGAACAAGTAGAAAGAGATTACGAATTTTAAGATCTTGACAATCTGTAATTGACAATATGTCATTTTAGTAAATCATATGTAAACATCACTTGGCATCTCATAATCGCAAAGAATAAGCAACAATGCATATTAACAAAATAAGTTATCTCTCGCGGGTCTATACCAATAAAAACTCAAAGTTTACTCCTTTTTTATATGATTTTTCTGTTCAGGGCTTTCTCTCAATTATTATAACAATCTGTTCATTTTGTTTTCTTGTGGGTAAACTATATTTAAGCACTTTTGAATTATCATTTATTATGACTTCCATATTTCCTTGTTCTTTCTAATTCAATACAATCTGGGTTTGGTAGGTTTATTTGTATATAGACATATATAAACATAATCTCATAATTTCCAATTTTTAATTCTACAGCAAGTGCTTTAGTTTTCTTCAATCTGTTTTTGGTTCTATATTGTTCTTCGGTGTTTCTTTTTGGGAAGTTGTTAGTGAATTTAATGTTTTTTGGTGGTTTCTGCTAGCTTCCAAGAAACAAAGAAAACAACTTTCTTATCTGTCCGAATCCAATTTTGGTTTCAAAATTCAAAATCCATATTGAAAAAAGGTATCTTTTGCTTTAAATAACCTTTAATCTTGAAACCCTTTCGAGTTCTAGATATCTGAAGTTATGAATTCATCAGAATATTCTGGTACTTTGACCATCAAATAATAGGCATAATTTAAGTTATTGAGACCCATTAATTTGTTGGTTTATAAATTGGGTTCGGCTTAATCAGACAGCTAGTCAGGCATTTTGTCAAGCATATAGTGTACATAATTTGTCTATTTCACTAATCCATATCCCAATATAAGACAAACAAGAAGCCAGAAGATTACACATCAATGACATACAGAGTTGGTTACAAAGTACCTGTAACTTTATTTCGGCAGCACGACGACGATGGTGATAAAG
Source organism: Camellia japonica (assembly GCA_030407325.1). NCBI lineage: Eukaryota > Viridiplantae > Streptophyta > Magnoliopsida > Ericales > Theaceae > Camellia > Camellia japonica. The sequence goes on from JAPPVO010000007.1 coordinate 92,989,547, forward strand.
CGGGGAGTTAGTGTAGGCGTTGTACCTCCGATGATTTCCTCTCTTAATAGGCCACAGTGAGAGCAGTGGCTGATGATTTCGTTCAAATAGGACACACCGAATAGGAAATTTCTAGGATCAACCTTCAATCTTCAAACGGTGCGAACAAGATAGCCACCTGGTTCAACTGATATTCTCTTTGCACAAGAAGGGTGAAATGGACAATAACATAGCGTTATATTCAATTGATGTGTATGCTTTTGTTCTTTTATATAATAGTTATAGATAGGTTACAAAAATGGCAACATAATGTATATTAGAACCCTCTGGCTTGAAATCGAATTTGAGGAATAAGGAATTGAGAGTTACCAAAAGAAATCCTGATTGAGAAAGAAATCTTTGTTGTCATTTGCGTTGGAATCAATGTCGATATTGAGGAAGTAGATTACTAAAACAATAAATTCAACTCAATAAAATCATATAAAGCCCTAGAGCAAGAGTGAGAAATGGGGAAATAGAAGAAGAAGAAGAAGAAGAAGAAGAGAGAGAGAGAGAGAGAGAGAGAGAGAGAGGAACAAAGAGAATGAACTTGTTTGTATTGTGGCGATGGCAGTGGCGATGTGCGACATATAGTGAGCAACAGTGGTGAGGTTTGGTGGTGACTAATTCTGTGTGTGTGTGTGTGTGTGTCAGTGAGAGAGAGAGAGAAAGAGAGAAAGAAAAGAATGATCTCAAATTTGGGTGCCAATCTCAATTTTTTTCCATTGAAAATTTTGTAGACGATTTGGTGATTAAATTAGTTTTTTTTGTCAGAAAATGTTAATTTATATTGACTAAATTATTTAGCAGCTAAAACCTTAACTAACGGTGACTAGATATTTTTTTAGTTGCCAAAAGTAGTAATTTGACGACTAATTTTTTGATAGTAAAAGACTAATAGTAAAATTATGGCTATTATTTGGCGATTAAATATTTTTTAGTTGGCAAAAATTAGTCTACCCTGACTAAAGCAATTTTTAGTAGTCTAAAAATTAGACTAGGCCGACTAATATTTTTTTTAGTCACCTATTATGACATATTTAGCAATTATATTTTTTTTAGTCGCCAATACATAACATACCTCGACTAAAAGATTTAGTAGCTAAACCCTAACCACCGTCGACCAAAATAATTTTTAGTCACCAAAAATTGCACATTTGGCAACTAAAAGTCTTTTAGTCACCAAAGTTGGTCGCCAAAAGTGTAAATTGTTGTAGTGATTCTTTTCTTATGCTTGATCATGAACTGAGTGTGGGCTAAAAAACGTGAACATCCTTTCTCTCTAAACCCTGAAAAATTATGTCTTTAGAGAGCTACAATGACACACATATATATAGGCTACAGCAAGAACCATTAGGATTAGATTAGGATTAGGACTCCTTATGGAATTAGGAAAACTTAATTCAACCTGAATTATAATTCCTAATTTTATAAATTATAATTCATACCACTAAAGAATTATAATTGCACTTCATCTTAATCTCCAAATTATATTTCAAGCTCCACATTATTAAATACTTATTTATTTCTCCACATTAAGATTACTAATACCCGTCAATTAAATAAATTACTAACAATTAAATTTAATTGACTTCTTAATATTTCCTACAGACCATCTACTTAACTTATTTGATAAGTTGGATACAAAATCCACCTGCAGGGTTTAACATAATCAAAACTTATATGCTTCTTCAAAGGTGTATTATCAATTCCTAAACCGGGACGTGGATTTTGTCAATAATCAATCCACCATACACATAAAGTGATCACCCAACTCATTGAGCTTATTGACCTATAAAGAATCTCACTCTTTTATGAATCAAATTGACCAACACTAAATGCACATGATTATTAATTATTTTCAGATTAAGAGCATCATGGCATGGCCTTGGCTATTTCCAAGCTATCCGTGCAACACTTAAACAATCGCAAGTCTTATTTGATGATGCTAAATTAGCCTAATTCACAAGTTTGCAAGAAAGAGAAGTAAGAAGACAAAGAAAGTTTGAGAGAATGCCTTTGTATTCACCTTAAAAGAACAACTCTTGGATGGTGTTTGCGAACAAATGAGCTCCTCTCCTATTTATAGGCATCTTAGGTCTTCTTTAGAATATTCCAAACCATACAAGTAAGGAGCTATGGAGAAGCTTATCATAAAAGTTTTCCTCATCCTACAAGAGGGTTTTAGTATCCTCCCTAAAAATATCTATACAAATATATACCTCATTGTACTCATCCTACAAGAGGGTTTTAGTATCCTCCCTAAAAATATCTATACAAATATATACCTCATTGTAGAAGTATGTACAAGGGTCCTTTACCACCTCCATTTCAATAGGAGGTTCTAGAAGCTTCTATTGTTTCCATTCCTCCAATCTTCACTTAAATGCTTTGGAACCTATTCTAGATCCTTCCATGTACCTTATAGAATTATGTACCATATTTTCACATTTTTTCAAGTCTTCCAGGAGCTTTCGGAATATTCCATTAGCCTCCATTCCTTGAGACTTTCTCTTGGTAGACAATTTTGTCTAGATAATCTAGTGGGACATGACAATAAGCACTCATCATAACTATGGGATGTAAATTGCCTTATCTAATCAATACATGAACAATTATCCCAAGACGGACCTGCTCAATACACAATGAGTTGAAACTTCACTATTTCCTATGCTACAGTCATATTGATGGTGTGTCCAAATCCATCTTAGATTGTGAACCACTTATATGCTACAAGAACTAGTCATTTGATCTCCCGTGTGTAAGCCATACTCTACACACTAGATCACATACTTCATAGAATAAAAGACACACGCAGAACATTAGACAAATAATATAATGCAAATATTACTCATAATGATTCTCGTTAAAATTGGAATAGTTGATATTATTAAAACCAAATACTAAATTCCATTACACAAAACATGGCTTCTAGTATATATTTTTTTTTAAAAAATCTCCCATTTAGAGTCAAAGCCATGATGCCATGAATCTCACTCCAATTCCCTCTACATGACTATCAAAAGTCTTGGCCGGTAAGCCCTTCGTAAAAGGATCTGCCAAGTTGTTTTCTGATGCAATCTTGGTCCCACTACATCTCCTCACTGAACAATTTCTCGTATACGATGATGCTTACGCTCAATGTGCTTTTCCTTCTTGTGGGCTCTATGTTCCTTCAAATTAGCAACCGCAACACTATTATCACAATATAGTGTAATAGCTGATTTTATTGAAGGTACCACATCTACATCCGCTAGGAAGTTTCTAAGCCAAATGGCCTCTTTAGTTGCTTCAAAAGCTGCCACATATTGGGCCCCATAGTGGAATCATACATGACTGGTTGACACTCTTTCAACTTATGGCTCCACCTCCCAAGGTAAACACAAATCCTGAGGTAGACTGATCTATACTAACCATATAATCCCTAGTCCTTTTCACGTACTTGAGTATGGGAAATATTAGGGATCATGAAAATTTTTTCATGAAAATGATCATGAAAAATTTATGATTCTTAAATTACTTTGATTAGTGTGTGGTGCTTTATTCTAAGTGTAATCCAAAGGTCACAAATCTTTCATGATCATTTTTATAAAAAAATTTCATGATACCTAACATTGCTGCTTGAGTATATATTTTATTGTAGTCTAGTGCTTTTGCCCTAAGTTAGACTGATATCTACTAACCATGCCAACATCAAAACATATATCAGGTCTAGTACATAACATGTCATACATGAGGCTTCCCACCGTTGAGGAATAAGGAACCGCCTTTATTCCCTCTATCTCTTCGAATGTCTTGGGACACTAATTATTGGATAGAGTGATTCCATGCCTGAAAGGGCCTTTCTTGTAATCTTGCATACTAAATCTAGCAAGAATAGGATTGATATAAGTGGCTTGTGATAAACCCAACACCCTTTGCTTGTGATCTCACAAAAGCTTGATCCCAATATTGTAACCAGCCTCTCCCAAGTCCTTCATATCAAACCATCTGGATAACCAAACCTTGACTGAAGATAACACCCCAACATCGTTTCTGATGAGCAAGATATCATCCACATAGGGTGTGTTTGATTGGACGGACTGGATAAGGGGGGATTAGAATCCATCGGACTTGAGTCCTGGGACTGTGAATCCCCTGGACTATTTAGTTGGATTGGATATGTATCATGTGTTTGTTTTTTTATGGGATTAGATGTTTGGAAATGACTATTTTTAGTGAATCCAGCGTTTGGTTGGACGGACTGGATAAGATAAATGAACAAAAGACCATTTTACCCATTTTACCCTTTTTCAATTGTTTACTAAGTAATAGCAATATTAAACATATCTTTAATATTTTAATTATTTTTAGCTAGATTAAATAAATTATTTTATTTTATTTTTTACACAATTAAATAAATTTATTTTTTTTAAATAAATAAATAAATAAATAAATAAAAAGGGTAAAATTTGATTACTGTGTAACCATTACTGTGTAACCATTACTTTTATTAAAATTTGATTACTGTGTAAGCATTACTGTGTTAAAATTTTTTACACCATTACTGTTTTAAAATTTTACACAATGATTTATTAAATAAATTTGTTTTAATAAAATACAGAGGACATTATTTTTTTTATATTATTTAATAAATCATTAAAATTTCATTTAATACTGTATAACCTGTATAAAAAATTTATATTATTTTTTTAATTAAAATTTTAAATAAAACACCTATTAAAATTTAAATAATGAAATTAAATAAATTATAAACAAAATTTTAAAATAAAACATCAATAAAATATCTATAAAAAATTATTTTAAAAAATTAAATAAATAAAACATCAATAAAAAGTTAAATAAAATTATTTTATTTTTAAATTGAGATATTTAAATTTTATTGAATTTTAGTAAATATAATACATAATTAAATAGTAGAGGGTCAAAATAGTCATTTTAGCATCTAATCCCAACAGTGGATAGTCCCCCACATTCTGTCCCCCCCCCAGTACCCCATATGAGGGATAAGGAGTCCGGCCGGACTCCATGTCCGGCGGACTAAAAAAAATCAAACGGCGGATAAGGAGCACTATTTGGATTGTAATCCAAATAGTAGATAGTCCCCCCTCCAATCCCACGAATCAAACACGCCCATATAGTACTAAAAACACCACCACATTTTGGTCACACTTCTTGTACAGACAAGACTCATCTGGACTTTGATCAAAACCAAATGATTTAATAACCTGATCAAAATGAATGTTCTAAGATCCAGATGCCGCCTTAAGCTTGTAAATGGACTTTTTAAGCTTTCATAACAAATGCTTTTCACTCCTTTTTGTGAAGCCTTCTGGTTGCGTCATAGATGCATTTGTCAAGATTCCCATTAAGAAATGTCATCTTGGCGTCCATTTTCCAAATTTCGTAGTCGAAATGAATTGCAATGGATAAGAGAATCCGAATAGACTTTAGCTTAGCTACTAGCGAAAAAGTCTCCTCATAATCAATCCCTTCTTTCTAAGTAAAACCTTTCTAATCAAGCCTAGCATTATAGGTTTGTACCTTTCCATCTGCTCCTCTCGTCTTATAGATCCACTCACATCCGATGGGTTTTATCCTTTCAGGTGGTTCTACAAGATCTCAGACCTGATTGGAGTACATATATTCCATCTCAGACTTCATAGCCTTTTACCAAAGTTCTGCATCTTTATCTAGGAGTGCTTCGCTGTAGTTATAAGGTTCAATATCTTGTTCATCAGGGATCTTATCAAAAGATTCTCCCAAGAACATATACCGATCAGGTTCATGAACAAGCCTTCCATTACGATGAGACACAACCTGTTGTTGTGTAGTGGTTACACGTTCTGCTAATTCTGATCTTTGTGCTAGTTCAATATTATTATGAGCCTCGACAGTCTCCCTACTACTACTAGGTAATGGGATGTCAATTTTTTCTTGTGGTGGTCTTTATTGTACCATTGGTATAAAGGAAGTTTTTGTTGGTCTTTCTCCTCTCAATTCTTCTAGAACAATCTTACTTCTGGGCTTGTGGTCGATTACATACTCTTTTTCTAAGAACTAGGCATTGTTGCAAATAATGACTTTCTAATCCATAGGGCTATAAAATAAACCACCTCTAGTTCCTCTAGGATATCCCACAAAAAGGCATAATTCTGTCCTTGTTTCTAACTTATCTTTGTTCCCTTTCAGCACATATGTTAGACTACCCCAAATCTAAACATGTCGCAGACTAGGTTTGTGCCAAGTCCATAGGTCTATGGGAGTAGTTGGTACTGACTTAGATGGTACCAAGTTCAAAATGTAAGTTGTTGTTTCTAGTGCACATCCCCAGAAGGAATCTGGTAAATTTGAATAATTCATCATCATAGATCTCTCTATATCTAAATGAGTCTTGTTCCTTCTCTCTGCTACACCATTTTGCTGCGGCATACCGGGTGCAGACAACTGGGATGTAATCCCCTCATCTGATAAGTAGCCCCTAAACTCTTCTAAGAGATACTCGCCACCATGATTAGATCGTAGTGTTTTGATACAGTTACTCAAACATTTCTCCATTTCTGCCCTATACTCTTTGAATTTCTCAAAGCATTCAAACTTACAGTGCATCAAATAAATGTATCCATACCTTGAGTAGTCATCAATGAAAGTGAAGAAATACTCAAATTCGCCTCTAGCCTTGATTGTCATGGGTCCATATAAATTGTAGTGAATCAATTCCAATGGTTCTTTGGCACTATAGCCTTTGGCCGAAAAAGGCCGCTTGGTCATTTTACCTTCTAAGCAAGATCACAGATTGGAAGTAGCTCCACTTCCAGTGAACCTAATGGTTCATTGTTGAACTAATCTTGTAATCCGTCTTAGATTAATATGACTTTAGGCGTAAATGCCAAAGATACGTTTGATTCAATTTTTAAGGTTCCTTTCTCTTGCATGGTAAACTATTAGTGCTATTCAATTCATTAAGTTGTAGTGTGGGAGATACAAGATTAATAATACAAAGATCATCCATCAATGAACCAGGACAAATAAAATGTCTATTAAACTTAATAATAACCACCAAGTCATTAAAATAAACAGAATATCTATCTCTATTAGAAACCGAAACTAATTTCCTTCTAATGGAAGGTAAATGAAGACAATCTTTTAATACTAAAATCCTATCTCTACCAAAATTAAGATGTAGGTCTCCCACTACAACTGCTGCCACTTTCGCAGCATTACCCCTATGTGGGTAAATTTTCTCATCACTTAGTTGACTGATTTTCTGCGACCCCTAAAAAGTATTGCAAACATGATTAGTGGCTCCCGTATCTACACACACCACGAATTGGTAGATAGCACCGGTAAACATGATTCAACAATAAGTGAATGAAAATTACCTTGATTGTTCACCATGTTGCACTACAACAAAATGCACATTCGGTGACTAAAATTGGTGACTAAAAAAAATTTAGTCGCCAAAAGTTATGAAATTGGTGACCAACTAATTTTTTTAGTCACCAAAAGTAAAATATTTAGCTACTAGTTTTTTTAGTCGGGATATATTGGTTTTTGGCGACTAAAAAAAATTTTAGTCGCTAAAAATGCTAGAATTGGTGACCAAAAAAAATTTTAGTTGCCGTATATTAAGTTTTGGCTACTAAAAATCATTTTGTCGCCAAAAGAAAAATAAAAAATTAATTTTTTACCTTTGGCGACCAAACTTTTGGTCGCCAAAAGTTCATTTTCAGCGACAAAAAGGAATCTTAGTCGCTGTATGTTGAGTTTTGGCTACTAAACCATTTAGTTGCCGAATGAAAAATAAAAAATTATTTTTTTACCTTTGGCGACCAAAATTTTAGTCACCAAAAGTTTATTTTCAGCGACAAAAAAAAATTTTAGTCGCCAAAAAAGAATTTTGTTGTTATTTGGTGACCAAAATATATTTAGTCACTAAAGGTTGTAATATTTGTCTCAGAGGGAAACAAATTATTTTTGGCGCCCGATCTATTTACACTCTGTTTTGTCTCTCACACACACAGACACACGATATACACTTCTGTGTCAAACACTAGCAAACCTCACCCTCACCCTCACCCTCACCATCCCTGCTAGCAGTTACCATCGAACTTCTACCACCGACCATCGCGGCTCTCGCTACTGCCGCTGACCATCGCGGCTCTCGCCACCGTCGCTCACCATTTCGGCCCCCCTCCCAGCCATATTCAGGTTTCTCTCTCTCTCTCTCTCTCTCTCTCTCTCTCTCTCTTCCTCTATTTCCCCATTTCACCAGGGTTTTATTTTATTTTTGATGCTGTAGGATTTTGATAAAATCATTTTAGGGTTTTACTCTTTTCCTACATTTGAAGCACATATGAGGTCCAAGTTGTGTTTAATTCCAAACTTTTGTTGCTCTATTTAAGCAATCGTGAAGAACTGCTTAAATTGCTGAGTATAGTTATATGTGTATATATATATAGTATTATTAGGTAGATAGCAATTGTTTTAAGGTACTGAAAAATTTAAGAATATTATTAGTAGGTAAGTTAATGGAAAATTTTAGGAGTATATTGATATAGATTATATATGCTTACACTTCTTCCTCTAAGGAGTATAGATTGATATAGATTATATATGCTCATGCTCTGTTTTGAACAAATTTGAACCTTGAGGCTTGAGGCTTCTATTGTACGTTTCATATTATTAATATATAAGGGAGTGATGGTTTCATCATTCCCTAAGTTTGATTTCTCCTAAAATAAACAGAGGCTTTAGCAGGGCAGTTGCAGTGAGGAGGATAAGATTGGGTGTTCGGTTGAGGATAGTTATGTGGTGGTGTCTTTTAAATGGTGGAGAGATCTTTTATGCTCATTTGCTTTTCTATCATATGGATGAATGTATTGTTGATACCAATTGTAAACTTAAATTTCAGAACATAAACCTTACACTTCGGATCATTTACCATGTGTATTATCAAGAAATCAAGACAAAATGACATACCTGAATCCATTGATGAGCGGTTAAACGGAAGCGTGATTATCAATAAACTCATTTTGTCTTGATTTCTTGACAATACACATGGTAAATGATCCGAAGTGTAAGGTTTATGTTCTGAAATTTAAGTTTACAATTATAAGAGGCCTACAATTTAAGTGATTCAATTTAGTGAATAGGCTTAAGGGTATATGTGTTATGGACCTAATGTGTAGATACTAGTTGTATAATTTCTATTTCTATGAGGGACAGAAATAGAAATTAAAACATATTGGTTAAAATTGGTTTTCATTCCTTTTGAACTTCCACAACCTTTCAGTTTTGAAAACCAATAAATAGAAATTAAAACCAATAATGGTTAAAGTTGGTTTTCATTCCTTTTGAACTTCCACAACCTTTCAGTTTTGAAAACCAATTATAACCTTTAAAAGGTTATGGTCCCTAAATAGAAATTAAAACCAATAATGGTTAAAGTTGGTTTTCATTCCTTTTGAACTTCCACAACCTTTCAGTTTTGAAAACCAATTATAACCTTTAAAAGGTTATGGTCCCTATTCCTTCCCAAGTGGAAAAAAGAACACTGCGATTTTTCTAAATCCTCTCAAGGAGAAACATAAGGCACCAAAGGGGAAAGGATTAGAAGGCAATAACATAATTAATAACAAAGAGTCTATTGATAATCATGCTTCCGTTTAACCGTTCATCAATGGATTCAGGTATGTCATTTTGTCTTGATTTCTTGATAATACACATGGTAAATGATCCGAAGTGTAAGGTTTATGTTCTGAAATTTAAGCATATACGGGGTCACAATTGGAAATCTTCTAATCCTTTCCCCTTTGGTGCCTTATGTTTCTCCTTGAGAGGATTTAGAAAAATGGCAGTGTTCTTTTTTTCACTTGGGAAGGAATAGGGACCATAACCTTTTAAAGGTTATAATTGGTTTTCAAAACTGAAAGGTTGTGGAAGTTCAAAAGGAATGAAAACCAAATTTAACCATTATTGGTTTTAATTTCTATTTATTGATTTTCAAACTGAAAGGTTGTGGAAGTTCAAAAGGAATGAAAACCAACTTTAACTAATATGTTTTAATTTCTATTTCTGCCCCTCATAGAAATAGAAATTATACAACTAGTATCTACACATTAGGTCCATAACACATATACCCTTAAGCCTATTAACTAAATTGAATCACTTAAATTGTAGGCCTCTTATAAATGATAACACCACATTTAATTATGTGGTCCCATTGAGACATTATCTAACAATCTCCCACTGGACCACATATGTGTGCTTAACTTTAGTGAGCTCAGAAATTTGTTATCATAACTTGAGGGTATCCAAACAATCTTGTCCATTAACTATATTAATATAGGATCAAAGCGGTCTTCGTTACATCAATCGTAACTCGACCCACCAATGGTCACATATACTAATACAGCTAAATGACATAGATCAATCATGGATGCGTAGCATGGAAATTACATGTGATGTGATCCATACATGCCTATTTCCAACTGGTCCTACTTAACTTTATTGAGATCAATACTTCACAATACGTAACAGAGCGTAATAAACTGAATATTTCATTTCTGCAGAAATTAATCTAATTACATAGATAAAACTCAAGGCTGACATAAAGCAGTAATATAAATACAAACTCCCACTAAACCAGAATGTTCTCAAATAGAACAACACCCATCTGAGCAGTGTGCTCATGAAAGACCTTGGGTGGTAGTCCCTTCATAAGTGGATCCGCTATCATGGAGTTTGTTCCAATGTGCTCTATGGAAATCTGTCCACTCTGCACTCTTTCTTTTACAACTAGGAACTTGATATCAATATGCTTTGATTTTGTCGAGCTCCTGTTATTATTGGAATATAAAACTGCAGACTTATTGTCACAATATAACTTAAGTGGTCTTTCAGTGCCTTCCAAAATACGCAACCCAGTGACAAAATTCCGCAGCCATATCCCTTGGTTTGATGCCTCATAACATGCTACAAATTCTGCGATGAAGCTATGAGCGTCTGCTTTGCAGACCTCCAAGAAATTGCTCCGCCAGCTAACAGATAAATATAGCCTGGTGTGGATTTCCTACTGTCTTGGCATTCAGCAAAATCGGAGTCGGAATATCCAATGACCTCTAACTTATCCGATCTCCTATATGTGAGCATATATTCCTTTGTTCTCTGTAAATATCGCATAACACGCTTGACTGCTTTCCAATGATCCATGCCAGGATTACTTAAATATCTGCCTAACATGCCAACTATAAACGCAATATCCGGACGCGTACATACTTGAGCATACATTAGACTCCCTACAGCCGAGGCATAAGGAATCTTCTGCATTTCTTGAATTTCAAGACTGTTCTTCGGGCATTGGCTGAGACTAAACTTGTCTCCCTTAGCAACCAGGGTTTCACCTGATTTACAATTTTGTATGACAAATCTATTGAGTACTTTTTCGATATAGCTCCTTTGTGATAATCACAGAATACCCCGAGAACGATCTCGGTGTATTTCGATTCCTAATACAAAGGAAGCATCACCAAGATCTTTCATTTCAAAATTCTTAGATAGAAATCTCTTGGTGTCATGCAATAAGTTTATATCGTTTGTGGCAAGCAATATGTCGTCAACATATAAAACCAAAAATATGTGTTTACTCCCACTGAACTTGTGATACACACATTCATCAACAACATTAGTTTCAAAACCATACGAAGTGAGAACTTGATGAAATTTGAAGTACCACTGACGAGAAGCTTGTTTGAGTCCATAGATGGATTTAGTCAATTTGCAAACCATATTCTTTGGGTCTCCTGACACAAAGTTTTCTGGCTGCACCATATAAATTGTTTCTTTAATGTCACCATTAAGAAAAGCTGTTTTGACATCCATCTGATGCAACTCAAGATCAAAATATGCAACAAGCGCCATAATTGTCCTAAAAGAATCTTTCGAAGAAATTGGAGAGAAAGTTTCTTTAAAGTCAATTCCTTCTTTTTGAGTAAAGCCTTTGGCTACAAGACGTGCCTTATACCTCTCCACATTACCATTTGAATCTCTTTTGGTTTTAAATATCCATTTACAACCTACGGGCTTCGCACCAACTGGTAATGAAACAAGTTCCCAAACTTTATTGTCTTGCATAGACTTATATTCTTCATTCATGGCTTCTATCCACTTATGAGAGTTGGAACTTTCCATGGCTTGACGAAAGTTTATTGGATCATCTTTCGACTTTCCATTTTCTACCTCATGTTCCTGGAGATATACAATATAATCATCTGAAAGTGCAAATCTCCTTTCTCTTGTGGATCGCCTTAATGGCACAGATTCTTGAGGTTGAGGTTGTAGAGTTTGTTCCTCAGGAACAATTACCTCATCTTGAATGGGGGTTTGAACTATATTATCTTGAACAACATTGTCTGGTTGAGGATCCGAAATTACTTCTCGAGCAATGACAGATATAGGAACCTGTGATTGGTCAAAAGTAGCTTGTTTCAGCCTTATCGTTTTTAGCAAAATGCTTTTGAATTTCTGAAAGAAATTCACCGGCAACGGTAACATCCTCTGTTATTGCACCCCGAAAGACTTCTGGAATCCCACGCTTCATGATCATAAGACTTAGCCTGTTAGAACGATCCTACTTTTCAAAGTACACAATTTCCTCAGGAGTACTTTGTGCAGTGAGAGCATTCGGTTTTGGCATCCTTAATACCAAGTCTATGTCCATGCAGCCGAGAACAATCAATATGTTCTCTTTCCAGTCCTTAAAGTTTGTTCCATTTAACATTGGAACATTGTTCATGTTGGTAGAGATTGAAGTAGTCGACATTAAGCTGAATAGAAAAGAAAATAAAAGGAATAAACAATTATGCTCACATTAAGTTACCAAACAGATAATCTCTAAATAAATTAATTTAATGACAACATCTCAAGATACCTAGCACAACATTAATACCAAGCCTTTGGGTAGTGATATTAACTGTAAGTGGTATTCTTGTTGTAATGATCAAACATTGACAATAAGTTATGTCAAATAACAAATCTATCTTTTGATGGATTTATTATTCACATTAGGTTTTCTTGACAATTGGCACATGTTTATCACCACAAAATGTGAGAGCATGCGTATCATGTGTCTTATCAGAATTGATATGCTTTATTCATTCTATTTAGTTTCCTGGAATCAGATTCTGAATTTTCTTATGGATGTGATATGCTTTATTCATTCTATTTAGTTTCCTGGAATCAGATTCTGAATTTTCTTATGGATGTAAATTCTGTTTTTTTCCTGTTTTGTTCTGTGAAAATGGCAATCTGTTTTCTGGAATTGTAAAATGATTCGGTGGGCAGTTTTTTTTTTTTTTTTATCTTGCGATTGATCGGTTTAATTTTGAACATCATAAAAAAAAAAAAACTATTTGTTTTTGGACCCGTCAATTCTATTTATATATGTATGTATATAATTGGGATTGCTACAGATTATATGTATGTATGTATCCATAAATTCCCGTCAATCTGTTCATAAACTTAAGGATTATATAATTTAAGGTTTCTTGGCTTGTCTCATTACCAGTTGGTGCGAAGCCCGTAGGTTGTAAATGGATATTTAAAACCAAAAGGGATTCAAATGGTAATGTGGAGAGGTATAAGGCACGTCTTGTAGCCAAAGGCTTTACTCAAAAAGAAGGAATTGACTTTAAAGAAACTTTCTCTCCAGTTTCTTCGAAAGATTCTTTTAGGACAATTATGGCGCTTGTTGCATATTTTGATCTTGAGTTGCATCAGATGGATGTCAAAACAGCTTTTCTTAATGGTGACATTAAAGAAACAATTTATATGGTGCAGCCAGAAAACTTTGTGTCAGGAGACCCAAAGAATATGGTTTGCAAATTGACTAAATCCATCTATGGACTCAAACAAGTTTCTCGTCAGTGGTACTTCACATTTCATCAAGTTCTCACTTCGTATGGTTTTGAAACTAATGTTGTTGATGAATGTGTGTATCACAAGTTCAGTGAGAGTCAACACATATTTTTGGTTTTATATGTTGACAACATATTGCTTGCCACAAACGATATAAACTTATTGCATGACACCAAGAGATTTCTATCTAAGAATTTGGAAATGAAAGATCTTGGTGATGCTTCCTTTGTATTAGGAATCGAAATACACCGAGATCGTTCTCGGGGTATTCTGGATTATCACAAAGGAGCTATATCGAAAAAGTACTCAATAGATTTGGCATGCAAAATTGTAAATCAGGTGAAACCCCGGTTGCTAAGGGAGACAAGTTTAGTCTCAGCCAATGCCCAAAGAACAGTCTTGAAATTCAAGAAATACAGAAGATTCCTTATGCCTCGGCTGTAGGGAGTCTAATGTATGCTCAAGTATGTATGCGTCTGGATATTGCGTTTATAGTTGGCATGTTAGGCAGATATTTAAGTAATCCTGGCATGGATCATTGGAAAGCAGTCAAGCGTGTTATGCGATATTTACAGAGAACAAAGGAATATATGCTGACATATAGGAGATCGGATAAGTTAGAGGTCATTGGATATTCCGACTCCGATTTTGCTGAATGCCAAGACAGTAGGAAATCCACATCAGGCTATATTTATCTGTTAGCTGGCGGAGCAATTTCTTGGAGGTCTGCAAAGCAGACGCTCATAGCTTCATCCACCATGGCCGCAGAATTTGTAACATGTTATGAGGCATCAAACCAAGGGATATGGCTGCGGAATTTTGTCACTGGGTTGCGTATTTTGGAAGGCACTGAAAGACCACTTAAGTTATATTGTGACAATAAGTCTGCAGTTTTATATTCCAATAACAACAGGAGGTCGACAAAATCAAAGCATATTGATATCAAGTTCCTAGTTGTAAAAGAAAGAGTGCAGAGTGGACAGATTTCCATAGAGCACATTGGAACAAACTCCATGATAGCGGATCCACTTACGAAGGGACTACCACCCAAGGTCTTTCATGAGCACACTGCTCAGATGGGTGTTGTTCTATTTGAGAACATTTTGGTTTAGTGGGAGTTTGTATTTA
Source organism: Camellia japonica (assembly GCA_030407325.1). Classification (NCBI taxonomy): domain Eukaryota; kingdom Viridiplantae; phylum Streptophyta; class Magnoliopsida; order Ericales; family Theaceae; genus Camellia; species Camellia japonica. Next base: position 93,004,610 of record JAPPVO010000007.1, read on the forward strand.
TATTACTACTTTATGTCAGCCTTGAGATTTATCTATGTAATTAGATTAATTTCTGCAGAAATGAAATATTCAGTTTATTACGCTCTGTTACGTATTGTGAAGTATTGATCTCAATAAAGTTAAGTAGGACCAGTTGGAAATAGGCATGTATGGATCACATCACATGTAATTTCCATGCTACGCATCCATGATTGATCTATGTCATTTAGCTGTATTAGTATACGTGACCATTGGTGGGTCGAGTTACGATTGATGTAACGAAGACCGCTTTGATCCTATATTAATATAGTTAATGGACAAGATTGTTTGGATACCCTCAAGTTATGATAACAAATTTCTGAGCTCACTAAAGTTAAGCACATTTTTCAGGATACATATATGGTCCAGTGGGAGATTGTTAGATAATGTCTCAATGGGACCACATAATTAAATGTGGTGTTATCATTTATAAGAAGCCTACAATTTAAGTGATTCAATTTAGTTAATAGGCTTAAGGGTATATGTGTTATGGACCTAATGTGTAGATACTAGTTGTATAATTTCTATTTCTATGAGGGGCAGAAATATAAATTAAAACATATTGGTTAAAGTTGGTTTTCATTCCTTTTGAACTTCCACAACCTTTCAGTTTTGAAAACCAATAAATAGAAATTAAAACCAATAATGGTTAAAGTTGGTTTTCATTCCTTTTGGACTCTCTTGATTTTTCAGATTTTGATGTCTGTGTTGAGTGTATCAAGGGAAAGCAGACCAAAATAAAGAAATATGGTGCCCATAGGACTACAGATGTCTTAGAATTAATTCATACGGACATTTGTGGCCCATTCTCTATGGCGTCTTGGAATGGTCAACAATATTTTATCACATTCATAGACGACTGTTCCAGATATGGGTATCTATTTCTTATCCATGAGAAATCACAGTCTTTGGACGTATTCAAACAATTTAAGGCCGAAGTTGAGTTACAACTCAACAAACGGATTAATAGTGTCAGGTCTGACCGTGGTGGTGAATACTATGACAGATATGATGGATCAGGTGAACAACGTTCAGGACCGTTTGCAAAATACCTGGAGGAATGTGGCATCGTCCCACAATACACCATGCTAGGATCACCTCGCATGAATGGTGTATCTGAGAGACGAACCGGACTCTTAAGGATATGGTAAGAAGTATGATCAGTCATTCTACTTTACCAGAGTCCCTCTGGGTGAGGCTCTAAAGACAGCAACTTATATCTTAAATCGGGTGCCAACTAAAGCAGTTGTAACAACACCTTATGAGCTTTGGGTTGGGCGAAAGCCTAGTCTAACACATTTGCATGTGTGGGGTGTCCTGCTGAGGCGAGGCCTTATAAACCTCATGAACAAAAATTGGACTCTAAAACCATTAGCAGCTACTTTATTGGCTATGCCGACGATCACGAGGTTACAAGTTTTATGATCCCACAAATAGGTCAATATTTGAGACGGGAATTGCAACATTTTTTGAGGATGTTGAGTTTGGGGAGAGAAATCTAGTTAGAGACATTGTCTTTGAGGAGGAAGCAGGAGTAATCCCACTTCCTACTACTACTTTTGACCAATCACAGGTTCCTATACCTGTCATTGCTCGAGAAGTAATTTCGAATCCTCAACCAGACAATGTTGTTCAAGATAATATAGTTCAAACCCCCATTCAAGATGAGGTAATTGTTCCTGAGGAACAAACTCTACAACCTCAACCTCAAGAATCTGTGCCATTAAGGCGATCCACAGAGAAAGGAGATTTGCACTTTCAGATGATTATATTGTATATCTCCAGGAACATGAGGTAGAAAATGGAATGTCGAAACATGATCCAATCAACTTTCGTCAAGCCATGGAAAGTTCCAACTCTCATAAGTGGATAGAAGCCATGAATGAAGAATATAAGTCTATGCAAGACAATAAAGTTTGGGAACTTGTCTCATTACCAGTTGGTGCGAAGCCCGTAGGTTGTAAATGGATATTTAAAACCAAAAGGGATTCAAATGGTAATGTGGAGAGGTATAAGGCACGTCTTGTAGCCAAAGGCTTTACTCAAAAGAAGGAATTGACTTTAAAAAACTTTCTCTCCAGTTTCTTCGAAAGATTCTTTTAGGACAATTATGGCGCTTGTTGCATATTTTGATCTTGAGTTGCATCAGATGGATGTCAAAACAGCTTTTCTTAATGGTGACATTAAAGAAACAATTTATATGGTGCAGCCAGAAAACTTTGTGTCAGGAGACCCAAAGAATATGGTTTGCAAATTGACTAAATCCATCTATGGACTCAAACAAGCTTCTCATCAGTGGTACTTCAAATTTCATCAAGTTCTCACTTTGTATGGTTTTGAAACTAATGTTGTTGATGAATGTGTGTATCACAAGTTCAGTGGGTAAACACATATTTTTGGTTTTATATGTTGACGACATATTGCTTGCCACAAACGATATAAACTTATTGCATGACACCAAGAGATTTCTATCTAAGAATTTGGAAATGAAAGATCTTGGTGATGCTTCCTTTGTATTAGGAATCGAAATACACCGAGATCGTTCTCAGGGTATTCTGGGATTATCACAAAGGAGCTATATCGAAAAAGTACTCAATAGATTTGGCATGCAAAATTGTAAATCAGGTGAAACCCCGGTTGCTAAGGAGACAAGTTTAGCCTCAGCCAATGCCCGAAGAAAGTCTTCAAATTCAAGAAATGCAGAAGATTCCTTATGCCTCGGCTGTAGGGAGTCTAATGTATGCTCAAGTATGTACGCGTCCGGATATTGCGTTTATAGTTGGCATGTTAGGCAGATATTTAAGTAATCCTGGCATGGATCATTGGAAAGCAGTCAAGCGTGTTATGCGATATTTACAGAGAACAAAGGAATATATGCTGACATATAGGAGATCGGATAAGTTAGAGGTCATTGGATATTCCGACTCCGATTTTGCTGGATGCCAAGACAGTAGGAAATCCACATCAGGCTATATTTATCTGTTAGCTGGCGGAGCAATTTCTCGGAGGTCTGCCAAGCAGACGCTCATAGCTTCATCCACCATGGCCGCAGAATTTGTAGCATGTTATGAGGCATCAAACCAAGGGATATGGCTGCGGAATTTTGTCACTGGGTTGCGTATTTTGGAAGGCACTGAAAGACCACTTAAGTTATATTGTGACAATAAGTCTGCAGTTTTATATTCCAACAACAACAGGAGCTCGACAAAATCAAAGCATATTGATATCAAGTTCCTAGTTGTAAAAGAAAGAGTGCAGAGTGGACAGATTTCCATAGAGCACATTGGAACAAACTCCATGATAGCGGATCCACTTACGAAGGACTACCACCCAAGGTCTTTCATGAGCACACTGCTCAGATGGGTGTTGTTCTATTTGAGAACATTCTGGTTTAGTGGGAGTTTGTATTTATATTACTGCTTTATGTCAGCCTTGAGTTTTATCTATGTAATTAGATTAATTTCTGCAGAAATGAAATATTCAGTTTATTACGCTCTGTTACGTATTGTGAAGTATTGATCTCAATAAAGTTAAGTAGGACCAGTTGGAAATAGGCATGTATGGATCACATCACATGTAATTTCCATGCTACGCATCCATGATTGATCTATGTCATTTAGCTGTATTAGTATACGTGACCATTGGTGGGTCGAGTTACGATTGATGTAACGAAGACCGCTTTGATCCTATATTAATATAGTTAATGGACAAGATTGTTTGGATACCCTCAAGTTATGATAACAAATTTCTGAGCTCACTAAAGTTAAGCACACATATGTGGTCCAGTGGGAGATTGTTAGATAATGTCTCAATGGGACCACATAATTAAATGTGGTGTTATCATTTATAAGAGGCCTACAATTTAAGTGATTCAATTTAGTTAATAGGCTTAAGGGTATATGTGTTATGGACCTAATGTGTAGATACTAGTTGTATAATTTCTATTTCTATGAGGGGCAGAAATATAAATTAAAACATATTGGTTAAAGTTGGTTTTCATTCCTTTTGAACTTCCACAACCTTTTAGTTTTGAAAACCAATAAATAGAAATTAAAACCAATAATGGTTAAAGTTGGTTTTCATTCCTTTTGAACTTCCACAACCTTTCAGTTTTGAAAACCAATTATAACCTTTAAAAGGTTATGGTCCCTATTCCTTCCCAAGTGGAAAAAAAGAACACTGCCATTTTTCTAAATCCTCTCAAGGAGAACATAAGGCACCAAAAGGGAAAGGATTAGAAGGCAATAACATAATCAATAACAAAGAGTTTATGATAATCACGCTTCCGTTTAACCGTTCATCAATGGATTCAGGTATGTCATTTTGTCTTGATTTCTTGATAATACACATAGTAAATGATCCGAAGTGTAAGGTTTATGTTCTGAAATTTAAGTTTACATGTATCCCCTTTTCTAATAACTTATTAGTATTAGTGTTGGTCTATCACTTAGTCTCATTTCTTCTTCATGATTTAGTGTCTTAACTCCATATTACAACGAAGATGTTCTTTATTCCGAGGAAGAACTTAAGAAGGAAAATGAAGATGGAATTACAACTTTGTTTTACCTCCAGAAGATCTATCCTGGTGAGTTTTAAGTTGGTTGAGGCATTATGATGTTCTTCATTTGATACAGGTATAGATAATTGATTTCTTTTTTTCTTTTTCTACCAACTAGAGGAATGGGAAAACTTTGAAAGGCGCCTAAAAGCTGCAAAACATGAAAATTCTGAAAAAGACAAAACCGAATTACGTCAGTGGGTATCTTACAGAGGCCAAACACTCTCTAGAACAGGTTTGGATCATTAGAAATGTGACGTCTCTGTTTCTTTAGCAAAGTTTATTGAATTTTACTTTTGTTAATTTATTTCTACCAGTCAGAGGGATGATGTACTACAGGAAGGCTCTTGAATTACAATGCTTTCTGGACTATGCTGATGACAGGGGTTAGTAGTTTCTGCCACGAATATTTGTGTTGATATTTTGAGTCAATGTCTTCACTTGTTAATCCCAATTTATCCCATACTAATGTGACTTGTCATTGGTGGAATGGAAGCCAATTAATAATGAACTTCTGTTTCCTATGCAAATATTTTGAGCGGCTACCGGACCAGTGACAGCCATAAGGATCTCAGGGAAGGTTCACAAGCTTTGGCAGATTTGAAGTTCACCTATATTGTTTCTTGTCAACGCTATGGTGCTCAGAAAAAATCCTGTGAAGCCAGAGACAGAAGTTGTTACTCTAACATTCTGAATCTCATGTTAGCGTAGGTTACTATTTCTAAAATTAACTTATAGTAGTTGATGATATTGAACAAATTATTTATTTAGTTTGAACCCTCTTGTGAATTATCCAGGTATCCATCTTTATGTGTTGCTTATATCAATGAGAGGGAGGAACCTGTTGATGGAAAACGTGGGAAAAATTATTACTCCGTTCTTGTCAAGGGCGGGGAGAAGTTAGATGAGGTGTGAAGTATATCTACTTATAAAGTGAATTTGTTTTCTAAATGTTTGTATTTCTTACAATTTTTGTAATAATTACAGTAGTTCCAGAGTAACTTTTTTCTTTTATCATTTTAATATATGTGATAGCGTAAGTGTCTTTCCATCTTGCATTTGTAGGAAATATACCGTATCAAGCTTCCAGGCCCGCCAACAGAGATTGGTGAAGGGAAACCTAAAAATCAAAATCATGCTATTATTTTCACTCGTGGAGAGGCTCTGCAGACCATAGACATGAATCAGATAAGTTTAATTTTGCCCCCTTAATTTGAAAATACATTTCCAACTGACTTACTGTTTATCTTCAGGGTAACTACCTTGAAGAAGCTTTCAAAATGAGAAATGTATTGGAGGAACTTCTGAAAACTCATCATGGGCGGCGAAAACCAACAATATTGGGTCTAAGGGAGCATATTTTTACTGGAAGGTTGGGCTATCATGTTTATGTATATAAAACTTATCTTGATGATTGATTGCTAGGGTTAAACAAATCAGCAAGCAAAGAAAGTGTGTAGAATAATGGTAATGTATATACTACTCTTACTTGGTTGTTCTGATTTACAGTGTTTCATCACTCGGCTGGTTCATGTCCAATCAGGAGACAAGTTTTGTGACCATTGGCCAACGAATTTTGGCGAACCCTCTAAGGTAAGTTCCCTTCCTCCTCCCTGCCTGCATACCTAAAAAATTTCACTGTGTATTTATAAATGATGCTCTAATTAGTTTAATGTGACGATTAGTAATTCAATTTTAAATTTCAGGTCGGTTGTTATTTCTATACGTTATTGTTCTTATATTAATTGTTGTTCTTTTGAGAGAGGCTATGGAGATTTCATGCGGAAAGCTAGTGTTTAACTTATAAAATCTGGACTTGGATCTTGCAGAAAATATGTTTTTTTGGAGCTTAAAGACATATATTTTATAACCGTTATATATGCCTAAGTTGAATGCTTCCTCTATCCCAAAATGACTTTTATCTTTGAAAGGACTCTCTCAGTAGATGCAACAATTGCATTCACATGTTATCCTTTTAATATTAGTTTTCAACACTATCACAATGTTTTCTTCTCTTTTGGTAGCAGGTACTATTACTTTTGCCATGGTTTCATCTACTAATTACATTAATAGTTTACACCCTATTTAGTCTATCCATAACAAAAGGGTATTTTGGTAAATAGATTTTATTTTATTTTCATGGGAAATTCTGTTTGCACAGCACAAAAAATCTCAATACACACCATTTGTATTGTTCAGATATAAAATTCGATCGAAAGTCAAATATTTAGACATAAACTTTTGAACAAAAATGAATTGTTTAGACATATATTCCATTCAATTATTTATGTCCGAACAACTATTTTTGTTCATAAATTTATGTCCGAACATATGACTTCTGCTCAAAAGTTTATATTCAAATGGCATAAATGGTGTGTACTAAGATTTTTTTGTGGTGTGCAAATAGAATTACTCTCTTTCATGACTTAAAACTTTTACTTAGACAACTACAGTTATTAAAGGAGGCACACTAAGGCATCAAGATCTTAAAGACCCTAGGTGCAGCTTAAGGTGTGAGCCTGTGCAAATTAAGCCACAAGGATGATAGAAATGTACTATTAAATATACTTAAAGCTGAAAGTTTCCAAATTATGCTGCACAAACTACCCTTGAATAATGTTTTGGTATATCAGCGAAGATGTTATCGAGATCATCCATCATATATCATTTCAATTTTGTATACATTTAGCTTAATTTTTTTTTATGAGGGTAGGGTTTTTTCCTGTCTTTGGTATGACAACCAAGAGATTTTGGCAAGTAAGCTGACTGTGCATTTAACATTGTTCAAATTTTGTATTTAAAAAATTAATAATAATATTTCCATCACAAAATGGGCTTACAAGTACTGAAATGACGTCTAATTACCAATATATCAGATTACTCGTTCATAGTATATATTTTCCACTATCGTTTTCCTGTGCATTCCTGCCCATGTGCTCTCTCTCCTTTTGCAATTGTGACAAAGTACAAAGTGAGATTTAGGTATTTTTAAGTGTGCAATCCACCTGTTTAATGATAAGTTCAAAACCAATATATAATTGGTCTCTACCAGCAGTCTGCAGTTCAATTCTGCTCTTAGAACTCCTTTCTTTAACCCATTGAAGCTTCTAACTTGAATGAGTTGAATCAAATAAAGAGCAATAAAGTAATGAAGAGAGGCAAAAAGAAAGTAGAAGAGGAAAAGTGCTGGAAGCAGTTTGGTTTCTTAGACAGATTGCTCCGATACCATGTCAGTATTCTCCAAAAAAGAAAGAGAAGAGTATAGAAAAGAGAAAGAGAATAGAAATGAAAGACATAAGATAACTCAAAAAAATAGGCTTAAAGTCATATTTTCAATTAAAAAATATTATCTTCAATTAAAAACTAAAGCAAAACCTATAATAGACTTAAAGTCATATTGTACATATTTTTTAATAAGCTGGATGGAGTTACATAAGAGATTAAAAAATATCATGGCACCCATTAGTGGACATAATATTATGATGTGTAACTAATTCTTTATTAAATGGGCTATCCTTGTCTACTTTAGGTTATATTTAAGTTCAACCCTAATCCGACCTATTAAAATTCATGTTATCGGGTCGTGTCGTATACATGTTTGTGTCAGAAAATAGTCAACCCTAACTTGCTAACTTTGTGTACGATTTGAGTCGTGTTATCGTGTCATGCCGAAAATTCCCACCCTTAGTTTGAATAGGCATGCTTCGTTGTTTCTTTCAAATGTTTATTTGGCCTACCACATTTTTGGGAGTTATGTTTTGGAAAATAGTAAAATTATTGATGTCACAAATTAACTAATGAACTCACAAACACATCTAGATACTAGTCAAACTAAAATAATAGTAACTAAACTTACTAATGTCTCAATTCTTAATATGAAATTTTTTCCATATTGTTAAGTTCTATCTGAAATGAATGATCATGTGCAGATTACTTTATGGAATCATATTGTTGTTGTTATCAAGCAAAATTTTTTTTTTTGTTGAGAATCCTTTATCCAGTTTTCTCAGCCAAACTTGTCAAATTAGTCAAGAATTGCTCAAGCTCAAATATTATGGCTTAGACTAATTAAGCTGTTCTATTTCTACAATATTATCATGTGAGTTCTAATTAAAGGTTGATCAATTATTTACAGGGTACGGTTCCATTATGGTCATCCTGATATATTTGATAGAATCTTTCACATAACAAGAGGTGGCATAAGCAAGGCTTCCAAAATTATTAACTTAAGCGAGGACATATTTTCAAGTAAACTTTTAGTTCTTCAAAAGATGGCAAACTTTTAATATAATTGATGGTTAATTGTGTAAATCTTTTCAGGTTATAATTCAACTTTACGTGGAGGATACGTAACGCATCATGAATACATACAAGTAGGCAAGGGGCGTGATGTTGGAATGAATCAGATATCTCTTTTTGAGGCTAAAGTTGCAAATGGAAATGGAGAGCAGACACTTAGCCGTGATGTTTATCGGCTTGGACGCCGGTTTGATTTCTATAGAATGTTGTCATTCTATTTTACGACAGTTGGTTTTTACTTTAGTAGCATGGTATGTTAATCAAGTTAATCTTCTTGAATTAAGTTATGTCTTCTGGTCAGATGAAAATTTCCAACTATTCACAGATAAGTATGATCATGTTGCCGTTGCAAATTATGTGACTAGGTTGCCTTAGTTATGGTAAGGACGGTCCTTCTTGAGGGACTAGGTGATGATAAGTGGGAATTTGAACCCTCAGTTGGGAAGTGATTCTTAAGTTGACTAGTAAAAAAAAACAAAAAAAAAATAAAATGGAAAAAAAAAAGAAAAGAAAAAAGGAACAAACTAAATGTGCATGCATGTGAGTGCAGGGGTTTTGTGGGGTGGGGGGTAAACTCTGGACAATTTTGCTCATAGACGTCATTTGTTTCGAGATGGTCTCTGTTTAGACAGTTCATGGAGAAAAATTAAGAAGTACATTTAATTTATTACTACCAGTAGTAGTACTTGGGTATTCAAATTTTGTACTTGTTCATGAGCAATGCTACTGCCCATACCTTGAAGCTGGTTGTACTACTACTTCCTTATGGGAGGTGGTAGTTTTTATAGTTTTCATTGTATATTTGTGCATACCCAGGAATTCTGGTTACATTCAGTACATGAATATATGTCTAAAGTTTGAAACAATGATCCTATTTTTCCAGGTTACTGTGCTTACTGTGTATTTATTCTTGTATGGACATTTATATTTGGTATTGAGTGGGATGGAAAAGCGAATCTTGGAGGATGGCTGCCATTCGTCAAAGCAAAGCCCTTGAAGAGGCTCTGGCAACTCAGTCTGTCTTTTAGCTGGGATTGCTTCTGGTGCTGCCAATGGTTATGGAAATTGGTCTGGAAAGAGGGTTTCGCACTGCCCTCGGTCTGGAAAGAGGGTTTCGTATTGTATGTATGGGACCTTATTACTGGAAGACTTTTACAAACTCGAGCTTTTCCACTACTAATTACTGCAATAGTTATTGATCCAACAGAGATGAAGTTATTTTCTGGTGGTATAGATTACTAGTGGATATTTCTTTTTTGTAAAAGGAGGATATTATTTTTGTATGATTATCTGTTTGTATAGAATTATTATTTTGGGTTGGATTATATTTGGTTTGTATAGAATTTGATGTTACAAGACCAAATTTTTGGATGGTTGAAAGTGAAATAGAAATAGACATATGTATTGTTTTGTTTATATACAGGGTGCAGGTTGCACGAAATAAATACAGGTTGTGCAGAAATTAATAATAATAAAAATAAAAAAAATAACATTGAATAAAGTTTTTGGTGACTAAATGTTTAGTAGCCAAAAAAACAAAATAAAACTTGTTAGCTACTTAAAATTTAGTAGCCAAAAACAAACCAAAGATTTTTTGGCGACTAAAAATTTAGTAGTAAAAAATATATGAGACTTTAGGTGACTAAATAGTTTAGTAGCTAAAAAAAATATGAAAATAATTTTTTTTTTGGCGACTAAATATTTAGTAGTTAATAATAAATGATACTTTGGGTGACTAAAATTTTTAGTCGCTGAAAATGAAAATTAATTTTATTTGAAAACTTTTGGCGACCAAATATTTAGTCGCCAATTTATGACTTTTGGCTACTAAAAAATATTTAGTCGCCAATATCTCGTACTTTTCCCTACTAAAACATTAGTAGCCATTTATAGGACTTTTGGCGACTAAATTTTTTTTAGTCGCCAAAACCTTCCCCGACCGTTTTCCCGCGACAAATCCAGCGACCAAAATATTTAGTCGGGAAAAGGCTTTGGCAACTAAAAACCTTACTTTTGGCGACTAAAACTTGAGTCGCCAAAAGTGCATTTTCTCCTTATCTCTCCCTCTGGGTGAGCCTCCTCTCATCCGTAACACCTACGGGCTATCCTTCGCCACTATTCATAACCCCTGTTGAGAAAAACCAGACATTATTTCGTTTAGTGCCCTGTCTGCTTATAGTGAAAACACTTTCCTTGCGCTTTTTCACTTCTCCCTGAGGCCCATAAACTGCCTGAGGGATTGCAACTTGCCTTTGAACCTTTTTTTGTTTCTTTTTTCCTTTTGACTTAGAAGTAAAACTTTTTTAAATAACAAGGCACTTGATGGCTTTCTAACGAGGCCCTCTACTGCTTGGAGTTCTTTAAGCAGTTCAGCCAATGAATAAGCAAACTTATTCATGCTATAATTCAGGTGAAATTGTTGAAAATAGTCTGGCAGCGATTAGAGAATAATATCGACCTGAGTTTCCCCATCGATATCAGCTCCAAGGATCTCTAGTTCATTAAGAAGACCAATCATCTTAAGAACATGATCCCTTACTGGGATCCTTTCAATCATGGATGTGTTACATAGATCTTTCATTGCCACCTGCCTTGCAACACGATTCTGATCCCCAAACATTTCACTAAGATTCAAGATAATGTCGCAGGCAGTGGCCATAGACTGATGCTGCTGTTGCAGAACATTCGACATAGAAGCCAAAATGTAAAACCTCTCCATCTCATCAGCCTTAACCCACTTCTGGTAAGCCTGGGTTTCTTGTTCGGTTGCCCCCTCACCAGATGTTGCTAGACAAGCTTCTGTGAGCACATACTTGTACTCTTCTGCAGTCAGCACAATATCCAAATTCCTTTTCCAAACGATATAATTGTGTCCAGTTAGTTTGTTCTTTTTGAGTATAACATAAAGTGGATTGAAAGCTCCCATTTTAAATCCTGAGAATCATATAATTGGAAGCAAATAATTATGATGAGTACAACTTTGAATTCAATTCAAGTTTGGTTCCCTCTACCAATTTAAAAGAATCTACCAGCAACCTAGTACACCGTGAATAGCATGACTCGATACGGAGGACGTCTACCATTCATCATTAGTCTAGGTAGGCTATTGCCTATTATTGTTACTATCTAGGCAATTAGATATGCCAAGAAAAATTAATTAGTTGACTTAACTTTAGTCCCGATAAATAATAGCACCGACTCATATGGAGAGGATACTATTATTTATTGGCTAAGTGTAAACCATTTCACATAGTCCAATTCTTTTCTTTGTTTGGGTTTTTATGAAATTTGGCACACAATCTCTTAATTTCTAAACTAAAAACTGGTGGCTTATGTGATGAATTGATAGTTGCATATTGGCTTTGTGAATTTGGGTTTTGTGATATTTGATTCATGACTTCTTTTATACATATTTTCTGTTTTTGATTTTATAGCTCTATGAAATTTTGATTTCTTAGCCACAATAACAGATGGATTGATTGGAAAACATAAGATTGTTTATAGGTATGACATGGAAATTGCGTTTTTTGGGCTCTTATTTATTTATTTATTATTTTGTGTTATTTTGACTCTTTATTTTTGTTCATTGAGAACAAGCTTAATTTGATAAGTCACACGTTCACGCAAAATGGTAATTGGATCTAGGGATGTAAGAAAAATAAAAATAAAAAAACTTACCAAATTGATTGAACTAGACCGAACCAACTATATATGGTTTGTTTTTTTTTTAACAAGAATCAGTTTGTGAGGTTTTTTGATTTGATTTTTTTTTTAATTTTTGGTTTAGTATCGGTTCAAACATCTTGTGTGCCGAATTAAATCAAAACCGGCTGGTTCAACATATATTGTATTTACATTATATATATATAATCTAATAATATAATGACATTAATAAGTATAACAAATTATGGGGGAACTACATGCAGGTGGAAGAAAGGAAAAAAAATTATCAGCACATGAAGAGTGCAAGCGTGTCTGTGGTGAGGTGCAAATGAAACCCTCTCGTGTGTTGGATTACTTTTCCCTTCTCCCACCTACATGTAGAGGTGTAAAAATGGCCTGAGACCCGTGGGTGGTCCGAAACCCACCCGCTGCCCAAGGTAGGCCCGACCCATTTAGGCCCGGGGCCCAAACCCAGCCCAGGACTTTGGCCCTAGGCCTGGGCCTTCCATTTGAAGCTGGTCCGGCTTGACCGAAAACAATTTTGGCCCTGCGGGCAGCTTGATCCACCTAGCCCTCCCTCTCTGATTCTGTCTACCAACGGTTAAATTTCAAAAAATAAAAACTAAAAAAAATATTGGCTTGCAAGTTGCAACGGTTAGATAATAATAATAAAAAAATAAAAATAAAGGCTTACAACAACGGTAAAAAAATAAAATAAAATAAAAAAGACCGGTTTAGCAGGTGCCAACTTGGTTGGGATATACTTGACCTATATTGATGCAATTGCTCTACCGTCATCAATAATCTACACATATTTTATTTAATAATATAAATTTTTGTAATATTTTATTTCATTTTGAAATAAAAATTATTTATTCAATAAATGTTATATAATTAATTTAATAATTGTAATACTGAAAGTTTCATTTTCATATATATAAAATTATTCATTTCAAAAGGAAAAAATTACATAATTGCATACTTTTTTAGTTATAAGTTCATAATTAAAAAAAAACATAAGTAATACATAATTAAATTTAAATACTATCATACATGAAACATAACTAAACATCTCATTAATCTTAACTAAAATACGCTAGTATAATTTTTCTTTTATTTTTTAACCGTATAAATAATTTACATAGATAATGTATTTATCGTTCATTTTCTGAAGGAAAAAAAAAAAAGAGGCCTGCCTATGCCTGGCTCGCAGCCTGAGGCTAGACTCAGGGCTCGGCCCTAGGCCCTATTCTAAGTAGGCTTGGGCTTGGGCCTGGGCCCCACTTTTCGGTCCATGGGCCAACCCAGACCTACACACCAAAAAAGCGGAAGCCCGCAAGGCCCGCTTGGGCTGAGCCATAATTACACCCCTATCTGGTAGTTTCCCCATAAATTATTAACTTTAATTAATTAACCTTATCATCTCTATAACTTAAGTTTGTAAACTCTTATTATATATGTAATCTTAACTATAACTCATTATTCTTGAAACCTTAGTATTTTTTAACTTTTTAATTTGTATTTTTGTTAATCTAGGAATTGAAAAGTATTTATTAAATGGATGGATTGGATATGTGCTGAAGTGGTGGACAAGTAATTAATTCAATGTTTTATATGGATTAGTGACTATAATAAAATGTGATTCAAGTTTGAAAGGTTCTAAACTGATTAAACCACACCGAACCAAACTATTTTAATCGGTTTTGTGAGGTGCGGTTTGATGGGAGAAGAGTTCTATATTGGTGTTCAAAATAGTAAAACCTACATTATCAGTTTGGTGAAATTTTTTACTTAAATACTGACTATACTGAACTGATTACATCCCTACTTGGATCTAATAATATATTTTTTTAAGCGTTTAACATACTTCACTCTCAATATGTTGGCCTTTTTGACTTTCGAAGGTTAATTATGTAATTTAAAGCGTGCCAGTAGGATCAATAAGTCCTTACAAAATTTTTAATTGCCAACCTATTATCAGACGATTGTGTTGAAGTTCTATTAGCCTCAATGAAGAGGACTTTTACTGGTGGCTTGTTTAGGAGAAACTTACAAATAATAACAAGTATAAAGCACAGTTCAGAAACTAAATTTTATTAAGCAAATAAGAACTTACAATGAAATAACTCAGCCTTGAAAAGGTTTACAACAATGACTACTTGAAACTACTCCTAGGAAATGAAGTGCGGTATAGGAATTGAAGAACTGGAAATATAAAGAACTAGAAATGTAAAATTAGAAAGAAAATATGAAGTAAACGACTGGTTTTTTTATCTGAGTTTGGGTCCCTCTTCTATTGGCCTTCTCTTCTATTTATACTCTCCAATGGTAACCGTCGAAGTGGACTTCTAACTGTCGAAATGCCGTTCCACGATCATTGGTTATGGCCCTGAACAATCTGCTCCCATGATGCCTTCTTTGCAATTGGGCTTCCCTCTTAAATTTGAATTTGAATTTGAATTGTAAGTAACCATTGGGCTACGTCACCTCGTGCCTTCTAACTGCTTTCATACGACGCAGACCCACCATTAGCAATATTAACTACCACGTGTCTGTCGCTAATTGGAGACTTGTATTAACTTCCCAAATTACCCTTTATGAGCCACGTGTTAAGTTGCGATTGGCCTGTACAAAATATATAGCCAACATTATCCCCGCACTAATATACCCAATATTTGGTGATATTAGTGGACCAGTGCACTTTGTCCACGTCTTAGGATGTGCATGGATTTGGCTGGAGTATAACCGTCTTCTTAGAAATGAAGTACTGAACTTCATTAAATTCTTCCTTACACTTTGAACATTCCCCCCACTATCTGTGAATACGAAGAGACTGATACATCTTCAATGGCCAATCAAGCCTTCTCCTACATTGATCAAGCATACGAGAAGGTATTTGACAATGATGACTGATCTCGAAAGAACCTTCATGCATTTATTGGTCACATTTATCTACCTCCATTTATACAAGTTATGGAAGCTTTTGCACCGTATGAGCCTCTGGACCAAGCATTTGCACAAATAGATCTTGGAAGCTCTTCCTCTACTCCAAAACCTTCTGCATGGGATGAGGCTACTTCCTCTTCCTCTGGAAACATTGGCTGGGATACTTGGTCAACACCAATTCAATCTCAAATAAGGGAGCGGATTCACCACAGAATTGTTGAATTCGATGATCCACTTATAATGCCTCCTTCTTCCCAAAGCTCAGTAGTATATCCCTACGTACCCATTGATCGCCGTCGCTGCTTGGAGGACAATCTGCTCTCGGTGTGGTACACCTTTTCCCTACCAATGAGAATAGTACAAAAAACTCCAAACCCAATCGAAACATTGGGATTTAGTCCCTCATTCTTGGCTAAAAAGACAAAATATTACTTTTCTGATTGGCTGGAGTGTGTGAATGATCACCAATTTCGTCATTCTATTAATGGATCCTTCTTATAGCGATTTCGATTTTGACCCGATCCTTGTTGTATCTCAGATACGGATTTGATGGTTTCATATTGTTGTTTACACCTTGTTTTCCTTGTACCTCTTAAGTTTGGCTTTTGGATTGTTGTGGTTGCCTTCAGGATAGGTTGGTTTCTTAGTTTCCAAACTCCTGTTGTCCAGATTTTTAGTCTTCTGCTCGAGCTGCATTTCTTGTGCTCGAGAGGGCTTTACGAGCTCTCAGTATTTTTGCAGGCCTACAAAACTACTGGGAGAGTGTTTTCTACTCTCACACGGCGTTTCCTACGCTTAAGCGACTTTTATTGTGCTTAAGCGACTTTTATTGTGCTCAAGCGTTGGCCTTTGTCTGTAAAACTACTAGGAGTGTGCATTCTCTGCTCAAGCGTCGTTTCTTGAGCTCGAGCGGAACAATTTATTGTGTCTGATGCTCGAGTGTCAACTCTTACACTTGAGCGAACAGTGCGTAAATCAATTCACAGCAAACCCCTATTATATCACTTTTTCATCTCTTTTTCTCTCAAAACCCTAGATTGGGACCCTCTCTCTCTAAAACCTATCTTCTCTCTACATTTTCACCTAGATCCGTTGGTTTCTCTACCCGTGTGCCTTTGATAAGAAGGTAGAGTGTCTCTAGAGCTCCGTTTTAATCCGAGTATAAGTTGGTTTCGGCGTCTTTGAAGTTCCTCCATTGTTGCCTTGGTCATCTAAGCTTGAGGTAGGGACTTTCTACACTCTCTATGAGTTTTAACTTATCTGTTCCTTGATGTGTGAGAAACATTGGGTATTGAGATGGTTTTAACAAACATAGGGTTTGGGGTTTAAATTCCAAAGAGAGGTTTTCGAATGGATGTCTTAGAAATGGTTATGGGGATGAATGTGACCTTGGTTATGTTAAAATGGTTGATTTTGGTAATTGGGATGAGATTGGGATAAAGCGGGGTTTTGTCCTAAAATGCCTTGAATAATTATTTTTTATAAATAATGGAAATTGTACAAGAAATGTGAAATGGGATAGACATTTATATAAATGGTGTAGCTAGATACGTTTTATCTCTCACCTACGGAAATTTGAATAATTTATTTGTTGAGAAGATTGTATATCTATTTAGAAATATTTGTTCTGGGCTATCGGTGAAGGATATCTATGATTGTTGTAGAAATTGCATGAGAATTAGGTAAATTGAAACTAATTCCTTATTGGTTGTCAATGAATATGACTGTGTTTTAATACATTGTATATGTATGATGTTTGGGAGGAGAAAGGGGATGGACTCCATTAAATTAAGTCAGCATGTGTGTCCTAGGTGCAAGTCCTGAAAACCGTGCGTATACATGGGTGCCGATCCCACGGACGAAATTTTTGTAAAATGATAAAGTGAAGTGTTTGTGTGTAATGGTTGTATGGTGAGCAAACCACTGAGTTAGAATCTCAGTTGGGTCTTCTGGATAGCATTGGATATGACTCATGAGGTGAGGATATATGAAATGACATGAAACAAATTGATATAAAATGGATTGGGATATAACACTTGACATAATATGGTTTTGGGAAAACAGTTGTGAATGATTTTATCCTTGAGCATTGGTTATGTGTATCATGTTTATAACCTTGTTAAAGTTCATATATTGTGCTAGATTGTTTCTGCTGGGCTTTGGCTCACCCTATTTGGGAAAAACCATTTTTAGGTACCGGTGATATGCCTCCGCCAAGAACCTAGCTTGGGAGGATTGTGGAGCTGAGAGCTCACTTTTGTTTATTTTGTATTTACTTTTTTTACAAGCCTAAGGCTTTATTTGTATTGAGCTTTTGACTTGTTTTGTTGTAACCAAGCATCGTCTTGGAAAGTTGTAAGCCTGTAGGGCATTTATTTCGTTGATCATTTAGTTTGATGCCACATGCTATAAGTTTAGGGTGGAGCATATGAATGTGTAATGCATGTGTCCCATGGAGGCTGGGATCACTATTATTGCCTCCACTGTTCCTGTTGCCCAAATTCCTGCTGCTGCTGCCTCATCTCCTTTTCCTAGAGTCACCAGGGCCACTTCGAAGAAGGGTATGAATTATGTCTCTTCTACCCTTTCCTTTTTTATGATGCACTGTCTGTTTTACTCATTGCCACAATACTTGGTGCAAGAACTCCACAGAAGGAATCTCCCAAGAGGATTCAAGCTTTAGTTATTCTTACGGGCAAGCAACAGCAACAAAAGAAAAGAAAACTTTTGCTTGATCCTGAAGAAGAAGTATCTGAAGTTCATATAGAAGAGGAGGAAGCAAAAAAGAGAAAATAAACACCATTTAAAAAGAAGAAGAAAATGATAGTCTCTTCCTTTGATCTTATCGAGGTTTCCACCCATGAGACAGCTGCAAAAGCAGTGGAGAGGGAACAATCTAAAAAAATTATTGTCTTCCAGAGGTCCCAGAAGAGAAGGCAGCAACAAATACTAAGGGATGAAGTTGTTGCTGCTGATGCATTATAAAAGGAGGTTGCAAGGAAGAAACAAACTGCTGAGCATTATACCCTTTGCAGCTCTCCAACCATCACCACTACCACCTCTGAAGCTGGTAATTTCTTTTAGTCCCTTTTGATAAATTCCTTTTCCAGGATTTTAGCATAAAATTAACATTCGCTCTTTATTTTCTAACATGCAGCAACAGTTATTCCAGTTCCTCCTCTTTCGACACTGGCTTCCTCTACTTTGCCTATGGATGAAGGGCCATTCTTAACTTCTGCAGAGCTAAAGGTAGCCTTAAAAGGAAAAATGAAGGTTAACACTGAAGTGCTAGTGAGTGTAGAGCCCATCCGAATAATACTTCTCTTTCCCAGCTCCACACTCTCCATGCCTTCTTCCCTTTTTTCCTTGAGGCCAAGCATCCCAGCTTCCCTTTCTCGTGGCTTTTTCACTTCTTTGAACTTGCCTCTGGTTTCCATTGCCTTACCTGTGCAGGCCCCTCCTAGAGTCTTGGCTACCCCACTATCACCTGAGAGAACCCTAGTTGCCAAATCTCCAGTGGCAGTTGGTACTTCCAAGGATGACACTGGCAGCTCACCAACTTCTTTCTCGCCATCCAGCTCCAGTCCCTCTTCTCTTGACTTGCTGGTAGCGAGGACAATAGACACTGCTGGGGAATCCTCAACTTCTTCTCCTGTCCCCATGTTTCCATCTCTTCCTACAACCAGTGATTTCTCTGTACTAGTAATGTCAGAGGAGGAGATGAACATCTTTGAGGCTTAGCTAGCCAACTTATTTGGCATATCTTCACCGGTTCGAGCACCAAGCAGTAAGACTGAGCCACTAATCTTTGCTGACTTCCTTTTCGAGATTATCGAGAGCTCTTCCATTGCTACTAAAGCCTCATTGCCTCGGGTGGACTTGGGTACTTGCTTGGATTTGTTGCAATCTTTCTCAAGGATTCCATTTGAAGCCTTACAAAAGCCTATCATTAAAAATGGTTTCCTCAAATGCTATAAAGTTTTTAAGCAATCCAACATGGCCTTCTCCAACTACTTATCCCAGGTAGCAGCCACTATAGATTTCTATATCAATATCTGCCACATGGCCAAAGCTACAGAAGAGGAGCTACTGAAGGACAAAGAGTTTGTCTCCCATATACATGCTGAGGTGTTTGAATTAAAGGGACAACATTCCTATGCCTCTCAGTTTCGAACCCAACTCTTGGAGAAGAAGGCCCAATTAGAAGAGGAACTAGTAGATGTAAACCTAGCCTTGGATCGAAATGCTAAAAAATTACAGATTACTAACCAAGGCCTAGCTGACAGAAAGCAGGACATGGCTATAGCCATTTAGCTGTTCCCATCCCTTAGGAGTAGAGAATCAATTGTAAAGGAACAACTGAAACATGGTACTGATTTTTGTGCCAATTTATGGCTAAATGTACTCAAATCTATGTGAAATGAAAAGTCTTTATTATCTATCTGAGTGTTCCATGCTCTTTACCTAGCACTTTTTACACTCCTTGTGTTTCCCACATAGTTAGATAATAATGTTTCAAATACCTGCCATTGATTTTCTTAGGATGAACATAACCATTTATATTTCTCAGATAATAGACACTCCCAAATTCTGCTGCAAAAGACTTCACCATCTTTCTATCAAACACGGTCCCATTATCTACATTATGGTCTGTGGGATGCCAAACCTATGGATTAATTCTTTGATAAATCCAATAATTTCAGTCTGATCCACATCCTTATAAGGCTTAGCTTCGACCCATTTAGTGAAGTAATCTATAGCCACTAGAATAAAACAATGATGCTTCGAAGAGGGTGGATATATTTTCCCTATGATATCCATTTCCCATCCTCTAAATGGCCATGGCTTCACCACTACATGCAAATCAGTTATTGACACATGTCTTATTATGCCATGCTTTTGGCATGCCTGACATCCCTTTGCATACTCAATACAATCTTTAAGGATGGTTGGCCAATAATAGGAATGCCTTCGAAGCAACCATCTCATCTTCACACCAGGCTAATGGGCACCACAAATACCTTCATACACCTCTGCCATGACAGTCAGTGCCTCTTTTGGCCCTAGACATTCCAACAGCAGCCCATCTATCCCTCTTTTATAAATAGCATTCCCATATACTATAAATTGCATTGACTACAATTTAATTCTTTTACTGGCCTTCGAAGAAGGACTAGTTAAATATTGGATGTTTGGATGTCTCCAATCATGCTTTTCTAAGGTATTCTGGTTAACTTCTACTACGATACCCCTTTTAGCCAAATGTGGTATTAACTTTTGATATGTTGTTTGACTTGTGCCCACTTGGGTGTCACCACTTCTTCTGAAATTCGAGGCTTTTTGAGCTACATCATTGGCCTTGTGATTCATGAATCTTGGGATATAAGTTACATTGGCTATCTGAAACTGAGAAAGCAAATGCAATGCATCAACATAATATGGTAACATGCTTGCGCTTTGACATTTGAAAATTCATTTTACTTGGTTGATTACCAATTGGGAATCCCCAAATATATCAACTGCATGAGCCTGTAATTCAATAAATATCTCAAGTCCCATTACTAAAGCTTCATAGTCAGCTTGGTTATTGGAACAAATAGCTTCATCAACTCTGAAACCATGCATGTGGTTTCTATCCCCTGTGATGACTTAATTACAACACCAATTTCAACTAGATCATTGGCTTTTGATCCATCGAACCACATTTGTCATGGCTCAACATTGACCACACTAAGATCCTTTATCTCTTGGCTTTCTGTTTGAGATGGATGATCTGCCAAAAAGTTAGCCAAAACCTGTCCTTTTACTGCTTTTTGGGGAACATATTCTAGATGAAACTCTAATAGAGCTAATATTCATTTGCCAATTCTTTCTCTTAGCATAGGTCTAGATAACATATATTTAACCAAGTCTGTGGTTGCAATTACCAAGACAACAGTGGGCAAAATATAATATCTTAATTTCATTGCTGCAAAGTACAATGCTAGGCACAGCTTTTCTACAGCTGAGTATTTACATTCACAAGAATTTAAAAACCTACTAAGGTAATAAACTGCTTGTTCCTTGCATCTTCATTGTCCTGAGCCAAAAAAACTCCCAATGAATCTTTTGCTGCAGCAATGTATAACTTTAAAGGTTTATCTCTCCTTGGTGGCATCAACACTGGAGGCTTGGCCAAATAAGCTTTGATTCCTTCGAAAGTAGCTTCATGCTCAGCTATCCACACAAACTCTTCTTCATTTTTTAGTTTTAACAAAGAAGAAAATACTTTAGTTTTTCCTGCAGTGTTAGAAATAAACCTTCAAAGGAAATTAACCTGACCAAGGAATTTTTGTAATTCTTTCTTACTTCATGGAAGTTTGATGGCTTTGGCTTTATTCTGATAAATCTGTATTCCCTTCTTGTGCACTATATATCCTAAGAAGTTTCTAGCTGATACAGCAAAAGCACACTTCAGAAGGTTGAGTTTCAACTTGAATTCTCTTATTCTTTTGAAGGCTGCTGTCAAATGAACCAGGTGCTCCTCCATGGACTGAGATTTCACAACAATATCATCAATGTAACACTCTAAGTACCCTCCAATGAGATCATGGAAGATAGTGTTCATTGCCCTCTGATATGTTGCTCCAGCTATCTTCAACCCAAATGGCATCTTGACCCATTTGAAGGTGCCAATGTTTTCCAGGACACCTGAAAGCTGTCTTATGGGCATCCTCCTCTGCTATGCAGATCTGGTTATAGCTAGAATGCCTATCCATCATGGACAAAATCTTGTGTCCTGTTGAGCTATTCACCAACAAGTCAACTATAGGCATGGGATGCTTATCTTTTGGAGTTGCCAAATTTAGGGTTCTAAAGTCGATGCATACCCTCATTTTGCCATTCTTTTTGACCACATGCACAATATTAGACAACCATTCAACATACCTGACTGTTCTAATTAAGCCTGCGTTAAGGAGCCTAACAATCTCCACTTTTACCTTTTGAACCACTTTAGGACTTATTCGTCTTGGCTTCTGCTTGTGTGGCCTGAAATTAGGCTTCATTGGGAGCCTATGTTCCACTAATGATCTGTCCAACCCAGGCAATTCATTATAAGACAAAGCAAAACAATCCTTGTATTGTTTCAAGACCACTACCAACTGGTTCCTATCATTAGAATCTAACCAAGCACTGATATAGGTAGGTTGTTGTGCTAAACCTTCACCTAGGTTGACTTCTTCCAAGGGGTCTTGCACTTGGGCACTCACTGACGCTTCCCTCTTGACGTCTTCTATCTTCGAAGCAACCCCTGCATCTGGTTCTACCTCTATCATTTCTGGTTCAGCATCCATACTTTTTTCTTCATAGGCAAAATTTGTCCACAAAGCCTTTTCTTTCTATATTTCCTAGACTTTTATTTTAATGCCCAATGCATAGTACTTTCCAAGAGACAAAAGTTCGGCTTTTTGTTGCTCCTGATTACAACCAATCCTCATGGCCTCTCTCTCTCTCTCTCTCTCCTCTCTCTCTCCTCTCTCTCTCTCTTCTCTCTCTCTCTCTCTTCTCTCTCTCTCTCTCTCTCTCTTTTTCCTGCACTTTCTAGACTATTAACTCTATGTCCAATGCTGAAAATTTGATTAAAGCCAATGGTCTGGCTTCTTGGTCTTGATCTTTTTGCCTACAACCAGGCATTATTGTCATCTTTGGTGATGAACACTTCATTAGCACTCTCATGTACAAGATGTTTTAGGTGTGCTATTTCCTCATCAGCCGTCACTTCGGCTGTTCCATCAGACTTCCTCAGTACACTAAGTGGGACCACCCCTTCAGTGTATAGCTTGGCCTCTGCAAAATCAACACAAAGCAACAAAGGGCTGTGGATCTGCATTGATCTCCTCTGTCTCCCCATTGCATAGTGCTATCATTATCTTCTGATGTAAAGAGGAAGGCATACATTTGTTGGTATGGATCCAATCTCTGCCAAGTAAAGCATTATACTTGGCATTGCTGTCTATAACAAAGAATGCCATCATGCAATCTCTGGTCCCCACACTCAGGTTGATAGGCAGAATGCCCTGAGCGATATGTTTATCCCCAGCAAAACCATCAATGGTTATGCTTGTTGGGATTAACCTAGGGTTTCTTTTCCCCAACTTCTTTAAAGAGGACCTTGGAAGCAGGTTGTAGACACCCCATTTTTGACCGCCCTCGAGACTTGGGCGTTACTGATGGTTTACCTGGTGGAGAAAACTGTGCAGGGCAAAGGTCTAGTTTCTTCGGCAAGGAGAGAGGCAAATCTCAACTTCACACCCCATTTTGAACCAAAACTATTTTGGATGGTTTTCAGACCTTAAAATCCTCTCTTTCAAAACATTTTTGAAATAAAATTCCCACGATGATCTGACGCTCTTATTTCGGTAAATGTTGCGCTTTTCGGTAAACCGAGCAAGGACAAAGTGGAGATGAATGAAAGAGAGATGAAATCTTTGAAAAATCTTTCAAAACACCTTACTTGGGGGTTTGAAGTTGAAGAAAATAGGAGAAGAGGGGAGAAAACAAGTTGGAGAAGAAGTTCGGCAAGGATCCGAGTGGAAGGGAGTCGAGCAGTCCTCGCTGAATCGGGTTTATTCATCTACATACTTGGATTTTAGCTATGAGGCCACCACCGTTGGAAAGATTACTTTCGGGGCTTCAGTTTGCACTCAAGAATCTCTTAAAGCCAAGTCCGGGTGGGGGAGATATGATCAGTTGAAGTTGGGCATCATCCCGGTTGGATCGAATCTGCGCGGCTTCACCAAAATGGGCATAACTTTTTCCACATGAGGAATTTTAATGCAAGGTTTGTGCCATTGGAAAGCTAACTTCCGGGGCTTCAATTTGAACACCCACCGGCCATTTTTTGACCTTGGCAGCACCTATCGGCAATCTATTTAGCCGACCGGCAATTTATAGTGTCGACCGGCAATTTATTTTGGCCAATGACCTCCTTTTCTGGCCGGTTTGACCCTTTTGCACCTTCCAGGCATTGTGCATGCCAGCTGTGCCAGCTGGGATGCACAGACCGACCCCTCATGCATATATGTGGCCATTTTGCACCCTTTTGAGCCTTTGACCCCCCTTTTGCTTCTAGAAGCTTGAACCCTTTGGCCAAGCTTCTTGGAGAAGCTTGGCCAGCTGTTTTAGCTTCTCCAAGAAGCCTTGAGCCATTTGCACCCTTTGCCCCTTTCATTTAGCTTCTTGGAGAAGCTTGGAGCCTTGGCCTTTGCTTATATAAAGAGCTCTCCTCCTCCATTGTTGGGGGTTGGAGATTTTGGAGCAAAAAACCAGAGGGAAGAGATATATATCTGATATACATACATACACCCTCTATATCTATCTTATTCAAGCCTCCAAACACCTTTGTTCTTGCACCATTTGACCTACAACACCTATCACAACACCTCCATCCTCCATTCCAGCACTTGGGAGGCCATTTGCAGAGGTTAGAAGCTTAGAAACTTGGACCAAGGGCTGCTGGTTTGCTGCTCTTCAAGGGTAAGCATCCATTTCCCTTAAACTTGCATTTTTTAGCTTCATTGGTTGGCCTTATTTACAAGTATTTTTGAGCTTCGATGTAAACTGTAAAGAGGCTTATTTTGAGCCCTTCTTCAACATTGAAGAAGGGCTCAACACTGTTGGGGACCTCCATGTATGACTTGCTTCATTACCCCTCTTTGGTCCCCATTTTTGCATGATTTGTTAGCTCATTTTGCTTCTATTTTTCGGCCATGATCAGAACTGATAGTGGCCATATTTTGACCCCCTTGACATGTTTCATTAAGGGTCTTTGGCCTTTTGATGCATGTTTTGTATACTTCATGTTATAGCCCTCTTGTGGCCTTAATCTTGCATTGCATTTTAAGGGTGTTTGTATATTGATTTGGGGGCTGTCATAAACTGTGAGTAGTCATATTTTTGGTCCCTCTTCAGTGTTGTTGAAGGGTCTTTTCAAGTTTGGGCTTTGCATCTATCACTTGCTTCATTACCTAGCTTGAGGGCCCGTTTTTGCATGCTATTTTTGCCCTATCTATGCTCACTGTTTGGCCATGCTTTGAACTGAAAAAATGATTTTTTTTTTTTGGGGCTGCCTTGCTTCTGTTTTCATGCTTCATGTCCAGATTATGCATGTTTGATATAGCTATAGGTCATTTCATGAGCCTAATCTTGCATTTCGGGTCCATTTCATGCACTTAGTGTCATTTCGCTATGTTTTGGGACCATTTGGCATCATGTTCCAGCGCTGAAATTCACATGCTTGTATGCCATCTTGCATCCCTTGCCATGCTTTGGTAGAATTGCATTTTCGTGCCTTAGGTTTGGTTAATGCACTGTGCATGCATCCCATGTATTGTGTTGCCTCACTTGCCTCATTATGGCCACTGATTTTGGCATGCTTGCGAGCTATCCATGTTAGTTTAGGTCCATCGTTGCATGTTGCATACCATGTTCGTTTACATGTTCAGGTTGTGCGCCTAGCATACATTGTTCATTTGTATGCCCATGTTGCATACTAGATCACATGCCTAGGTTGCATTACATTGGCATGCATGCCTTGCCTCTTGATCAAGTGATAGAGGTTGGGCTTTATGTGTTGTTTGGCTTGCATGACATTTGAAATCAAAGTGCATACTTGGTTCTTGGGCCATCATGCATCGAAATGCGCAATTGGTGGTCCGAGGACCAAGGAACATACCCCTTTGAGTCAAAATCATGATAAGAGATGTGTTGGTGCTCACATTTGCTTGAAATTTCATACCATGCACTGTCCGTCCTTTGTTGCTGTCAAAACTGTCTTCTGCAGGAAGTTTCTGCCGACCGGCAACATACAGTGCCGACCGGCAACATACAGTGCCGACCGGCCATTTGTGAATGGCCGATAGCTTCATCAGCAGCCGATGGACATTCCTCATGGCCGGTGGGCATTTCCTCCAGCCGATGGTATTCTACAGTGTGCAAGGAACGTGTCCCAGGACTTTCGCAGTCTTTGGAGAGGTAGGACAGTGAAAACAGAGGCAGCAGTGGTATGGTGCGGATTTTCTGGGCAAGACGGATCGAGCATGCATCATTCGCGTATCCCGAGGCGGGGGCTGCGGCCATCTTCTCTCTGCATTTATTTTGATTAGATTAGAAATTATGTAATAATTAATTTAGCGATTTGTTATTCGGACTGTATATTCTTTTGGTCCCTCTGTGTGAGGGCATATTTGTAATAAGTGTGGGTGAGTGTGTGTATGTCTTCCAACCCCCATTTCTTTCTTCCCTTTTATTTACCTGCTTATGATGGTAGATTAGGGCATATTTAAAATTAGCATACCTTATGCAATGCATGCGTGCATCCATGCATTTGTTGACATGCATCGGGCTCGGTACATCATACAAACTGCATTGTATTTCAAATCTAACTTGAATACGTGTTACTCGTGCATTTCACATGCCATGTTTAGGATAGCCGAGTCTGTCTAATTGCACTCTGTATGCGTTGCATTAGTCATCTTAACATGAGCTAGGTCATGCATATTTTGCTAACTAGTTTATTGTTTTGGCACGGAGTACAATGTAAGTATTTATGCTTTAGCGTCTCGCATACGTGTGAATGTTAACATGACAGTATGCTTGCCATGCGGCTAAGTGCTTATATGAAATAAACTGTTTGAATGCCTGTGGGTGGAGGTTGGATTGCTTGAGTTGGAATAACTCATTGAAATCTGTATTTTAGCCTACTTGCGAGTAGCAATTTCAAACTGTTTTCCAAACAAACGGATATGCAATGCTTGTTTCCAAATTAGGCAATCTAGTCTATACTTGTTTGCTGTGCGCATCACATAGTAATTCTAGGCTACTAACTGGAGTAAGAACACATAACGTTTTCAAAATTGGATATCATGATTAGTAGAGGCCGATTTTCGGACCGGGCGAGAGGGGGTGCTCATAGCTGACCTTCCCCAATCGTACCCAAGTTCCCGAGCCGAGGCAACTTTGGTGATGACGGACACGTGGCCTTTGGCACCGAGTCAGGGTTTCCTAAATTTCCCAAAAATAAAATATTTAGGTGGCGACTCTGTATCTGGCAAAGCAGTCCATGTTTGGCACTTTTTTCAAAACCTGTTTTTCTTAAAACGATTTGCCAGAGTTGGACTCTTTGGTTCAAGATTAAGAACCGTGACATTTGAGTCCTTGAACTGTAGTGACCCACCATTGAACCAGAGCGGGGGGGACTCGCACTCCTCGCCCGGGATGCGTTCGGGGACGTCTACAGTTTCTGGCGACTCTGCTGGGGATTTAGAGAGCTTGACTCGAACTCGTGATATCTTGTTTTGACTACACTTATGTGTTTCTTTGCATTGCATGTGCATTGGTGCGCCTAGGACACCGTGTTGGCCATCTGCTATTCCTGAGCGATTTGCCGGTGGCTTGTCTTGTCAAGGCATGTCCATAAGGCTGACCGGTTGCGGGCTCTGCCAGTATGGGAACACAAACCCCGGTTTTACCGGGGCACCCTTTTCGACCATTCGACCTAGTGCATATCGAAATCCGTAGTGACCATTCCAAGCTAGGACAGGTTGCCACCCGATCATAGGTTGTTTGAAACCGCTGCGTGCGTAGTGAAACCCTAGCTCCTGACAAAATAGGACAGGGAAACCCTACCCCAACATAGGGGTGTTTTGGCTCTCTTTACTTGCTATGTGCTTTTAGAGTGTATCTCTACAGGGAATGCATATACCAATTTGCGGGCCTGGATATCCGGCTGCGGGCACCAGTATTAGTATTTTGAGAATCAGTCATATCTGCGGGTATCAGATTCAGATTTGGGGCAGTGATTTCGGGGAACAGTGATCAGTAATAGAATACAGTTGTTCAGCTTTGCTCATATCTGTTCCAGTGAAGTTGAGCTGAGATGCTGTCTGTTTTCTCTTTTGCTAGGTGGTCCTGGAATCATAGCTTCAGAAGGCTCCACCATTCCCGGGTACATTGGATTTGTGCTGATAGACTTTGTCAGGTCAGAGACTCAGTTCAAGGGTAATCAGGGCCAGAGAAGGCTAGTCAGACATAGACCACCAGTACAACAGCTACCAGATCAGTGATCTTTGAGCAGTCGGGTTGAGATTTCCAAGAGCCTACTGCAGAAACAGATATACCGGTTGCTCAGTTAGACCAGGGCAATATGTCGAGTCTGGAAGAGATGGTGCGCCAACTCCAGGATAGTATGAAAGCCATGCAGCAAGACGCTGTCCGCCAAGCGGAATTTTCTAAGCAGCAAGCTGCAATCATGGCTCAGCAGGCTGAGCTCATCACCAGGCTACAACAGCAAAGCGGCGCGTCTACTTCACAACAAGTTCCTCCCCCACCAGGAGCTCCAGCACCTGGGGAGACGCCAAACGTCCAAAATGTCCATGAGGATACAGACTTTCCAACGAGGCCAGCTCCGCCCCCGATTCTACTGCAACTATCTAAGGCACCCACGCCTGTCAATGTGCCGGACTCTCCCTTCGAGTTCGAAGTGGACCCCACAGCGCTGAAGCTGAGTAAGCTGGAAAAGATGTTTAAGAAATCCCAAGGGGTCAAGTCCATTCCCGACATTGAGGATGGGTATACGGACGCAACTGTGACACTGCCAGATCAGTTCAAGATGCCACAAATCGACCGATTTGATGGGTCCGGGGACCCCATGGTACACCTGAGGCTGTTTTCAGATATCTTAAGACCGATGGGCCTCACCAGACTACAGAAGCTGTCTCTGTTTGGCCGAACCTTGTCAGGTGTGGCGGCCATCTGATACGCAAAACTAGAAGACGATGTTAAGAGGAATTGGGATGAGATGGCCGAGGCTTTCGTCGATCAATACTCCTACAATACACAAATTGAGATTACAACCCGTGATCTCGAGACGACTAGGCAGGAGCCGAAGGAAAGTTTCTTCGATTTTGTAACTCGGTGGAGGGCCAAGGCCTCAATGATGACCATTAGGCCAACGGACAAGGATCAAATACGGATGGTTGTGCGCAACCTCCAACCCAAGCTCATGCAGAAAATGATTGTTCTCCCATTCCCTACCTTTTCAGATCTACATGAGATGGGAGTACAAATCGAGGACGCTATAAAGCAAGGCCTTATTGACCAGGAAAAGGAGCAGCCCAGGAGGGCGTTTACCCGCAGTTCGAATGCGACCACCAGTGGTGATGCAGCTGCAAGATCATCTGAAGTGGGCATGGTCACCAACACCACATCACAAAAAGCTACCCCATTCACCGGTGCGTCCGGAAGTAGCTCACAGAAAACCAAATATCCACCTCGAGTCAAGAGGGTTTTCACCCCACTTTATATGCCTTTGTCAAAGGCTCTAGAGGTCTTAATCCGGAAAGGACATCTGAAACCATTGGAACAACAGCCTTTACCTGATCCTCTCCCTCCAAAGCATGACAGGACTAAGTACTGTGCCTACCATCAACAAACTGGTCATGAGACCGATAGCTGCTTTCGTCTGCGCCATGATGTACAAGATTTGTTTGACAACAAGGTCATCGTCGCACCAACTCAGCAAAGTCTATCGGCACTTGATCAGTGAACTTGTGGGGGATAATGTGATGTGATCGGAGATGAACCACCTGCGGATGGCGCTCGATTTACTCCAGATGTGCGTTTGGCACGCACTGTTTTGAGCATTTGTAATGCTAGTTTTGTAGTTTCTGACTTGGGTGTTGAAGTCAGTTCTGTAGTTTTGTTTTGAGTCTGTCTCTGCCTTGTTGTATCGAGTCAGTCCTGTTGTACAAAGGTCGGGTGATTCCGGGGGTGTTACCTCGGGCATCACCTTTTGTTTTGCGTTTGTCTTTTCATTTTGTTTTGAGTCTGTTTCTGCCTGGAGCCAGTTACACCAACAGATTTGAATGAACAGCAGTGATTTTTCACATTCTTGTGTTCGCTTCTGCCTTGTGCTAGTTGTACCAGAAGTTCTGAATGAGATGACAGTATTTGACTAAGAACTCTGTCTTTTCTGTGCCTTGAAGTCGTTGTAATGACCTGAGTTTTTCAAAACTTTTTGAACATTACGGTGAAAACGAAGAGGAGGGAATTCCTCGAGGTTTGTAAAAATTTGATCAATTGAGAGAAAGAGAGACATGCTAAACCCTTAATGAATGAAATCATGCTTGTTAGTGTGAGTACTGAGAAGGACCCTAGCTTTGATCCAGATTGGTCCTACACTGTCTTCAGCGCGAGCGACTTGTCGCTTTCTTAAAAAACTTTCAAAAAAATGTTTTGCGCGGTCCTGCAAAGACCTGTGTGGAATCACTCTTGAGATTGTGCAGCTTAGGATCGCTCTCAGCCTTGAGACTCAACCCCTTTGCTTTCAAACCTTGAACTTTAACTCAGAATGTTCAACGGTCAACCGCAACATGAGGCCTGTGTGGCCAGATCAGAAGCAGCCTATGAACTAGGGGCGAGAATATCAGAAATGATCAAAGGAAGCTTGTGAAGCTAAATCAAAAGCCCCTCCCTAACTAGGGGCAAAGATATCAGATGTGCTCGAAGAGCCGAAGATGAGTCCTCTTGCAAATCAACAGCCACTCTCTTGGATACGGATGGCTTCAAAACCTTACAACCATTTGGCATGGACCAAGCTACACTTTTACCCTTTGAGAGGCTCGCTGGGCCGAAAACCCGGAAGGGCGACCCAGGCAAAAGTTAGAGCAAAGAAAAAAATACAAAATACAAAAAAGAAATACAAAAATACAAAAAAGCAAAAAAGCAAAAAAAGAGAAGAGAAAAATGCAAAGAAAAGAAGAAAAGAAATGAAAATGAAAAGAAAAGAATGAAAAGAAAGAAGAACAAAGCTCGCAAGGTCGAAAACCTGCAATAGGCGCCTTGGCAAAAGTTAGAGCCTAAAAAGGAGAGGTTAAATACCCGAGTGTACCTTAACCCCGAACTACGTAAGGCTTGATTCCCATGTTTGGGATACGTAGGCAACTTCACTCTGAAGTCCAGCCGTAAAACAATTCAAATTCGACTATGTCCATGTGATGGTTTTGATCATCTTTGCCTTCTCTGTATCCGAGAGTCTGGTCGTGTTCGTCGCTCAGAGGACTGACTACAATGTGCTGCGACATCATCCAAACAAGGGGCAACTTTCCGTTGCCATTCAAAACGCCGCAGTGTCATTTCAAACAAGGGGCAACTTTCCGTTGCCATGCAGCTCTTTTCGAACAAGGGGCAATTTTCCATTGCTATGGGTCCGAGGTTGTGCATCTCAAGAGTTGGTTCCGTGCTTGTTGAGCATTGGCCCTTTGCAAAGCAGTTTTTGAGAATTTTTACTGAGGTTGACTAATTCTCTCGAAAATTATTTCATTTTCCAAAATTGGACCATTTTCTTGGACCCAAAAAAGGAAAATTTTCAGTGCTCATAGCGTGACTTGCATGATTTTAAATCAGAAAATTGCACAAGCATGTTAATCTAACTCTCATGTTGGTCAAAATTGTTTTAGTAGAAAGCAAAATAAAAAAATGGTCAAAATGATGAACTAGGGGCACAGTTGAGTCAGGCTTCCTGTCTTTTCCCCATCGCCAGCATACTTGCCAGAAAGGGCACAACTGAAGTCAACAACAACATGCAGAAAGCTCTCTCATCCTCCGAGTAACGAGGTATCAAGCCAAGTGCGAAGCACGAACTATAATGGATCAGGATGTTCCACTTCCTCATCTGGACAGATCTAACCACGTCCAAACTCCCTAGCAGAGCATCGTCAACCAATGTCAACTACAGATTTGCTACACACCCAGTTGTGGCGCAACCCCTCTGTGGGAAAGTTCACTGCTGTGTGCAGAAGAAAAAGAATCTAGCAGAATGCTAGGGGCAAGAGCCCGCAACTTCTTGTCTATCCACCAACCACTCTGGAGAGGAATGAAAAATGAGAGATTGAAGAATAGAGAGATGTGTGCTGAGAGGAAAAGTGAGGAAAAGGGCTTTTTCAGAAAAACAGAGCTTGAGGGCCGAGTGATGTGAGAATCACAAATGAGAAAGGGTGGGAAATAATACCCGGTGAAACAGGCTCCCTGTGCACATTTGAGTCTTGTGTTTTGTTTTATCTGTCTTGATTCTTGTTTCGAGTCGTTTCGAGTGTCAATAGATGTGTTTAGGTTGTTCACCTTTTTGTTTTCCGTTGTTGAGTCGTGGTGTGCTGTGTTCAGTCGTAGGCTTAATACCCAGTCCAGAACTTATTCTCACCGTCAATTTCAAAAAAATCATCTTGTGCTCAGAGTGTTGTGCCATTCTCCACATTTGTGCAAAACAATATTTGTTCTTTCATAAAACTGCAGGGTTCAACCCAGATCATGTGAGAACAGTAGAACCGGGACCTATCTGAAGCTATAATGGTTTCGGACTGCAAAGCAAAAGCAAAAGAGGAAAACGTCGGGTATCTGAGTTCGTTTCAACTTCAGTAAGTTCCGAGACTACATCCCGTGTGTACCTCTTCAGGCCTTGCCAATGCTCCGAAGTATGAGTGTACCTCTACCTCAAGCTCAAGCTCAAGCTCAAGCTCAAGCTCAAGCCTGTTTCAAGCCAGAATGGTGATTAGAAGTGCTCCCTCGAGTATCATTCCCTGTCGGAGGAAATTTCGTTTAACTTCATTGACTTAGTGTATCAATTACACTCTTATTTGCCTTAGTGTATCAATCACACTTCATTTGCTTCATTTAGTGTATCTAACACACTTCATTTGCCTTAGTGTATCAATCACACTTCATTCACTCAGTGTATCTAACACACCTTATTTGCCTTAGTGTATCAATTACACTTCATTCACTTAGTGTATCAATCACACTTCATTCACTCAGTGTATCTGACACACTTTATTTGCCTTAGTGTATCAATCACACTTCATTCACTTTGTGTATCTATCACACCATTCTTCTCTTCATATCACATGTTTACTTTAGTGTATCCATCACACCTCATTCACTCTGTTTGCCTC
This sequence comes from Camellia japonica, assembly GCA_030407325.1. Classification (NCBI taxonomy): domain Eukaryota; kingdom Viridiplantae; phylum Streptophyta; class Magnoliopsida; order Ericales; family Theaceae; genus Camellia; species Camellia japonica. The sequence continues at coordinate 93,038,078 of JAPPVO010000007.1, forward strand.
ATGTATCTGTCACATGTTTATTTAGTGTATCAATCACGCTCTCTTCATTTTGTGTGTCTATTACACACGTTCTCATTTTGTGTATCTACCACACACATATTCACTCTTGTGTATCTATCACACACCTTCTCATTTTCTGTATCTATCACACTTCATTCATTTAGTGTATCAATCACACTTCATTCACTTAGTACATCAATTACGTTTCATTCATTTTGTGTATCTATCACACACATTCTCACTTTTGTGTATCTATCACACACATCCTCATCTTGTGTATCTATCACGCACATATTCATCTTTCTGTATCTATCACACACATTCTCATTTTGTGTATCCATCACACATTTTATTTACTTTAGTGTATCCATCACACACTTCATTTACTTTAGTGTATCCATCACACACGTCATTTACTTTAGTGTATCCATCACACTTCATTATCTTTAGTATATCAATCATACTAGTTCACTAAATGCATCTATCACACTTTGTGTTCACCTTCAGTATATCAATCATACTCCTGTTCACTAAGTGCATCTATCACACTTTGTGTTCACCTTTAGTATATCAATCATACTTGTTCACTAAGTGCATCTATCACACTTCGTGTTCACATTCAGTATATCAATCATACTTGTTCACTAAGTGCATCTATCACACTTCGTGTTCACATTCAGTATATCCATCATACTTGTTCACTAAGTGCATCTATCACACTTCGTGTTCACATTCAGTATATCCATCATACTTGCTCACTAAGTGCATCTATCACACTTCGTGTTCACATTTAGTATATCCATCATACTTGTTCACTAAGTGCATCTATCACACTTCGTGTTCACATTTAGTATATCAATCATACTTTGTCCACTAAGTGCATCGATCACACTTCGTGTTCACCTATTGTGTATCCATCACACTTGTTCACTTAGTGCATCTATCACACTTTGTGTTTGCCTCTTGTGTATCCATCACACTGCGCTCACCTTGTGTATCCATCACACTTTGCTTCATACAGTGTATCCATCACACACTATTACTTTGTGTATCAATCACACGCTCGCTTTGTGTATGAATCACACACTTTCGCTTTGTGTATCAATCACGCGCTCGCTTTGTGTATCAATCACACACTTTCTCTTTGTGCATCTATCACACTATGCTCATCTTGTGTATCCATCACACTGCGCTCACCTTGTGTATCCATTACGTTTTGCTTCATATAGTGTATCCATCACACTCGCTTCACTTTTGTGTATCTACCACACACGTTCACTTTTTGTATCTATCACATGCCCCCTTTGTGTATCCACCACACACATTTGCTTAGTATATCTATCACATATTTGCTTAGTGTATCCATCACACTCATTTTGCTTTGTGTATCTGTCACACTTTGCTTCACTTAGTGTATCAACCACACTTTATTCATATAGTGTGTCCATCACACTCTCTTCACTTTTGTATATCCATCACACATGTTTGTCTACTTAGTGTATCTATCACGCTTTGTTCACTTTTGTGTATCTAACGCACATGTTCATGAGAATTGCATAATTCTCTTACGTCCTTTCTGCATGAGATGTAGTTTGGTTCATGTCTACTTGCTTGCATAGCATTCGCTTAAAATGTTGCATTTATAATTGCTTCATCACAGCTCTCTTTGCATAATCATAAGTTATGCACTTGCATTGTGCATCACTTTGCATCCTGCCCCTGAACTACGCTGGTTTGATTCCTTGCAAAGGGATACGTAGGCAGCCTGCGGGCACAACCATTTATTTATTAATATTTTGTTTGTTTGTCCAAGTCTTCGGCCTTGTCAAAAATGGGTCGTCTCTGGGCTTTGACATTCACTCCCGTCATTGTTATGACTTTCGAGTTCTGTCAAAGAGGGGCAACTGTAGACACCCCATTTTTGACCGCCCTCGAGACTTGGGCGTTACTGATGGTTTACCTGGTGGAGAAAACTGTGCAGGGCAAAGGTCCAGTTTCTTCGGCAAGAGAGAGACAAATCTCAACTTCACACCCCATTTTGGACCAAAACTATTTTGGATGGTTTTCAGACCTTAAAACCCTCTCTTTCAAAACATTTTTGAAATAAAATTCCCACGATGATCTGACGCTCGCATTTCGGTAAATGTTGTGCTTTTCGGTAAACCGAGCAAGGACAAAGTGGAGATGAATGAAAGAGAGATGAAATCTTTGAAAAATCTTTCAAAACACCTTACTTGGGGGTTTGAAGTTGAAGAAAATAGGAGAAGAGGGGAGAAAACAAGTTGGAGAAGAAGTTCGGCAAGGGTCCGAGTGGAAGGGAGTCGAGCAGTCCTCGCTGAATCGGGCTTATTCATCTACATACTTGGATTTTAGCTATGAGGCCACCACCGTTGGAAAGCTTACTTTCGGGGCTTCAGTTTGCACACAAGAATCTCTTAAAGCCAAGTCCGGGTGGGGGAGATATGATCAGTTGAAGTTGGGCATCATCCCGGTTGGATCGAATCTGCGTGGCTTCACCAAAATGGGCATAACTTTTTCCACAGGAGGAATTTTAATGCAAGGTTTGCGCCATTGGAAAGCTAACTTCCGGGGCTTCAATTTGAACACCCACCGGCCATTTTTTGACCTTGGCAGAACCTATCGGCAATCTATTTAGCCGACCGGCAATTTATAGTATCGACCGGCAATTTATTTTGGCCAATGACCTCCTTTTCTGGCCGGTTTGACCCCTTTGCACCTTCCAGGCATTGTGCATGCCAGCTGTGCCAGCTAGGATGCACAGACCCGACCCCTCATGCATATATGTGGCCATTTTGCACCCTTTTGAGGCTTTGACCCCCTTTTTGCTTCTAGAAGCTTGAACCCTTTGGCCAAGCTTCTTGGAGAAGCTTGGCCAGCTGTTTTAGCTTCTCCAAGAAGCCTTGAGCCATTTGCACCCTTTGCCCCTTTCATTTAGCTTCTTGGAGAAGCTTGGAGCCTTGGTCTTTGCTTATATAATTGTTGGGGGTTGGAGATTTTGGAGCAAAAAACCAGAGGGAAGAGATATATATCTGATATACATACATACACCCTCTATATCTATCTTATCCAAGCCTCCAAACACCTTTGTTCTTGCACCATTTGCCCTACAACACCTAGCACAACACCTCCATCCTCCATTCCAGCACTTGGGAGGCCATTTGCAGAGGTTAGAAGCTTAGAAACTTGGACCAAGGGCTGCTGGTTTGCTGCTCTTCAAGGGTAAGCATCCATTTCCCTTAAACTTGCATTTTTTAGCTTCATTGGTTGGCCTTATTTACAAATATTTTTGAGCTTTGATGTAAACTGTAAAGAGGTTTATTTTAAGCCCTTCTTCAACATTGAAGAAGGGCTCAACACTGTTGGGGACCTCCATGTATGACTTGCTTCATTACCCCTCTTTGGTCCCCATTTTTGCATGATTTGTTAGCTCATTTTTCTTCTGTTTTTCGGCCATGATCAGAACTGATAGTGGCCATATTTTGACCCCCTTGACATGTTTCATTAAGGGTCTTTGGCTGTTTGATGCATGTTTTGTATACTTCATGTTATAGCCCTCTTGTGGCCCTAATCTTGCATTGCATTTTAAGGGTGTTTGTATATTGATTTGGGGGCTGTCATAAACTGTGAGTAGTCATATTTTTGGTCCCTCTTCAGTGTTGTTGAAGGGTCTTTTCAAGTTTGGGCTTTGCATCTATCACTTGCTTCATTACCTAGCTTGAGGGCCCGTTTTTGCATGCTGTTTTTGCCCTATCTATGCTCACTGTTTGGCCATGCTTTGAACTGAAAAAATGATTTTTTTTTTTTTTTGGGGCTGCCTTGCTTCTGTTTTCATGCTTCATGTCCAGATTATGCATGTTTGATATAGCTATAGGTCATTTCATGAGCCTAATCTTGCATTTCGGGTCCATTTCATGCACTTAGTGTCATTTCGCTATGTTTTGGGACCATTTGGCATCATGTTCCAGCGCTGAAATTCACATGCTTGTATGCCATCTTGCATCCCTTGCCATGCTTTGGTAGAATTGCATTTTCGTGCCTTAGGTTTGGTTAATGCACTGTGCATGCATCCCATGTATTGTGTTGCCTCACTTGCCTCATTATGGCCACTGATTTTGGCATGCTTGCGAGCTATCCATGTTAGTTTAAGTCCATCGTTGCATGTTGCATACCATGTTCGTTTACATGTTCAGGTTGTGCGCCTAGCATACATTGTTCATTTGTATGCCCATGTTGCATACTAGATCACATGCCTAGGTTGCATTACATTGGCATGCATGCCTTGCCTCTTGATCAAGTGATAGAGGTTGGGCTTTATGTGTTTGTTTGGCTTGCATGACATTTGAAATCAAAGTGCATACTTGGTTCTTGGGCCATCATGCATCGAAATGCGCAATTGGTGGTCCGAGGACCAAGGAACATACCCCTTTGAGTCAAAATCATGATAAGAGATGTGTTGGTGCTCACATTTGCTTGAAATTTCATACCATGCACTGTCCGTCCTTTGTTGCTGTCAAAACTGTCTTCTGCAGGAAGTTTCTGCCGACCGGTAACATACAGTGCCGACCGGCCATTTGTGAATGGCCGATAGCTTCATCAGCAGCCGATGGACATTCCTCATGGCCGGTGGGCATTTCCTCCAGCCGATGGTATTCTACAGTGTGCAAGGAACGTGTCCCAGGACTTTCGCAGTCTTTGGAGAGGTAGGACAGTGAAAACAGAGGCAGCAGTGGTATGGTGCGGATTTTCTGGGCAAGACGGATCGAGCATGCATCATTCGCGTATCCCGAGGCGGGGGCTGCGGCCATCTTCTCTCTGCATTTATTTTGATTAGATTAGAAATTATGTAATAATTAATTTAGCGATTTGTTATTCGGACTGTATATTCTTTTGGTCCCTCTGTGTGAGGGCATATTTGTAATAAGTGTGGGTGAGTGTGTGTATGTCTTCTAATCCCCATTTCTTTCTTTCCTTTTATTTACCTGCTTATGATGGTAGATTAGGGCATATTTAAAATTAGCATACCTTATGCAATGCATGCGTGCATCCATGCATTTGTTGACATGCATCGGGCTCGGTACATCATACAAACTGCATTGTATTTCAAATCTAACTTGAATACGTGTTACTCGTGCATTTCACATGCCATGTTTAGGATAGCCGAGCCTGTCTAATTGCACTCTGTATGCGTTGCATTAGTCATCTTAACATGAGCTAGGTCATGCATATTTTGCTAACTAGTTTATTGTTTTGGCACGGAGTACAATGTAAGTATTTATGCTTTAGCGTCTCGCATACGTGTGAATGTTAACATGACAGTATGCTTGCCATGCGGCTAAGTGCTTATATGAAATAAACTATTTGAATGCCTGTGGGTGGAGGTTGGATTGCTTGAGTTGGAATAACTCATTGAAATCCGTATTTTAGCCTACTTGCGAGTAGCAATTTCAAACTGTTTTCCAAACAAACGGATATGCAATGCTTGTTTCCAAATTAGGCAATCTAGTCTATACTTGTTTGCTGTGCGCATCACATAGTAATTCTAGGCTACTAACTGGAATAAGAACACATAACGTTTTCAAAATTGGATATCATGATTAGTAGAGGCCGATTTTCGGACCGGGCGAGAGGGGGTGCTCATAGCTGACCTTCCCCAATCGTACCCAAGTTCCCGAGCCGAGGCAACTTTGGTGATGACGGACACGTGGCCTTTGGCACTGAGTCAGGGTTTCCTAAATTTCCCAAAAATAAAATATTTAGGTGGCGACTCTGTATCTGGCAAAGCAGTCCATGTTTGGCACTTCTTTTCAAAACCTGTTTTTCTCAAAACGATTTGCCAGAGTTGGACTCTTTGGTTCAAGATTAAGAACCGTGACATTTGAGTCCTTGAACTGTAGTGACCCACCATTGAACCAGAGCAGGGGGGCTCTCGCACTCCTCGCCTGGGATGCGTTCGGGGACGTCTACACAGGTTCACTGCTATCCCATTGTCTACTAACACCATGTTCATTTGTATCCCATCGATGTAAGCCTTGATATATAGAGGATTAACGTGTTGGGTCATAGATATTGTCAGGTATTCGAAGGGGTATGAGAGGTTAATGCTCACCTCTTCACTTTCTTCATCGATTTCTATTGGCTTGGCCACTTCTGACTCATCTTGAACCATGTTGGCTTGTGAATCTTTACTAGAAATTGGAATGTGGTCATCTTCCTGACCTTCTTGGTTTCCCTCATCAGCTTGGAATTCTTATGGAAGCACATAAACCATATTTACTAGCACTGGGGGGAATGAGCCAAACTGTACCACTGGCTGCAATTGCTCTCCTTCCATATTAGTCTACTCTAAAGCTTGGGAGGTATCCTCCATACTGCACTCTGGTACCTCAGTGCTGGTGGGTTCCTTCGAAGCAATTTGTTTATGATCTGCTCCTGTTGGCTTTTTAACCAGGAAGGCCTGTTCGGCCATGAAGGCTTCGAACAATTCATCTTTAGCCAATTCCTTTCTCTTAGCCTAGTTCAACCTCTCCATCTGTCTCATCATCACTTTCCATTAAGGTCTTTTCAAGACCTACTAGGCCAGATGTTTCTTTGGCTTTTAGTTCAACATGAACTTTGGCCAACTATTCTTTACTAGCACTCTCTTTGATCTTAGGAGCAGGCCTTGTGCCAAAGAAGTACTTTCTCCACTTTCTTTCAAGTCCCTTTGATACTGAGTGTACCTTCGCTGGATCTTCCTCCTTTGGGACCTGGAAATTACTGGAACCATGTTTGGTTCCCTTGTTTTTGGGTTTTTAAGCAGAACCCAATTATTTGGAGCTACCAAAGGAGGCTTGATCATCCTACCTTTGTCTCTGAAAGTCTTGCTTTGTGCCGATATGACTTTAGGTTTGCTCTGTATGACAAACAATCTGGAACCCCAGGGACCCATGAACTTACTGCTCTTGAGCCAAATTCAGGCTTCCCTTTCGGCTGATTGCCCACCCTGTAATAGTTAGGTGCCCTAGTTTCATGTAGGGGCCTCTTTCCCTTTAATTGCATCCTGGTGTCTAGTGAGCCAACCAAGGATAAATGCTGTATAGGACTAGTTGGATATGGTCTTCTGTTGTAAGTGTTGGTTAGTTTTTGGTCTCTCTGCACATCTTTATAATACTGCTTCTCATTAACTGGGAGCTCCTTTAGCCATTTGTAACTCATCCTGCATGTAGGACACATCCTCTACACCACAACTGCTTCGAGGGTGTCATCATCCAATATTGCTTAACTAGAGCCATCCATTTGGCCTGCAAAGCTTTGTCCACTTGCTGGTGAACTTCTGGTGTCTTTCTTGAAGGCAGCCTGGCTAACCACATGCATCTGCACAGTGACTTCCTTCCAATTCTTTCAAGGAGAGATTTTGAAAATCTAGGATACCAACATTGGATGTAGGCTCTCCAATCTCTAGAAACGGGTTGGTGTCAATTCCCATGGCTTTCTCGGTCTTCATTGGAAACTTTAGCCTTTCCTTCCGAATCTATTCTTGGATCTTGTCTCGAAAAACAATGCAGTTTTTAGTTGAGTGAGACCAAGAATTATGCCACTTGCAGTACATTTTCCCTTTAAGTTCTTTAGAAGTGGAGACCTTTACTCCCTTTGGTAACTTTAGGAAATGGACTGCAAGCAAATGATCAAAAATGTCATTTGCTTTTGTTATGTCAAAAGGTACTTCTTATGAAGGTCTTTCTTTTTAAACTGCTGGTCTATTGTAGTCTCTTATTGAATCAATGCTTCACAGGTCAAGGTTCTTTTCCTATGATCACTACTGCATCGATTTCGTAGTTAAGGTCCCTGCAATAGGTTTTATAGGATGCGTTGTTTCCATCCTGTTCTTCTTTTAGCAAGGTTTCATATCTCAAAACTTTATAAGTTAATTCTACTAAGTCAGGTATATCGGAAGATGCTTTGTGTAAAAAATCAGGTATATCGGATATCAATTAATATATAAATAAGTCATACGGTAAATTACATTGACACCTCATGAGATTTTTGTTTAATACAGATCTCCTCTTACGTTTGAAAAATTACACTTACGCTCTATCACATTAAAATGACATATTTGCCCCTTAACCTTTATATATATAAAATAATAAAATAATATTGATATTTTGTTCGTGTCATTGCAAGATAACTAACAATCATCTTCTTTGGTTTAACTCACATAAAAAATTAAGTTTTTTTATTTTTTGTGTTTTTTTTTTTACTAATTTTTTTTAATATTTTAAGCAATTTTTTATTTTTATTTTTTAGATAAACCAAATCTAGATATACTTAGAAGTATAATATTTTGTGATTTTTTTTTTTAAATTCACCAAATACAAAAAAATAAAAAATACAAAATACAAAATTTAGTAATACTATAATAAATGTGAATGACGATATTTGGTAATATTGAAATAAATGTGGGCGAATAAACGAGAAAGAAAAACGATGGTGGAAATCAAAATAAAAATTCTATTTATATATAAAAATTTATACAAAAATATTATAAAAATATTGTGAAAGTGATGTTGTTGTAAATATAAATCATATATTTGTGTGTGTTTCATTTTAAAGTAAAAGATTACCATTAAACTATGTTACTATATTTGAAAATTTTACATAAAATTTATATTTATATATCATCACTCAATAAGAATATATTTCTGTAGAATTAATGATAGAAAGTTGTAAAATGTAATTATGATGATAGGAAAAAGAAATGATAAGAAAAATAAAAAAATAATTATTTAAAAAATTTTAAAATATAACACCAGAAATAATTTGTAATGAGATTATAAATTTTAAATAGGTAAACGTAATTTGTAACGAGAACACAACTTATTTTTATTATTTCTTTAAAAAAAAAAGGATAAATCCGCAGAACTAAGTAGACTCACATCGAATAATTCTGAATGCACATCTTCCATCCACACTCGCAAGCCAATCACACTACCCGCCATGCGAGCCAACACCTCAGCAGCCTTATTACCACCTCGCCGCCCATGAGAGCAGCAAAAATTTAAAATATAAAAAAAAAACTTTCTTAAAATATCTACAAAAAGACATCGTTGTTAGTCTACAGCCGGCCTTGAAATTACCCCAAAAACGGACCATTGCTTTGAAATAAACAATTCCAAGGACGTTTAGACACTTACAAAGCTGGCACAAGCTTTGTTGACTTTCCTTCCTTCCAAACATTCTCCAATGACATACGAATTTGAAGACTGCAATTACCTTCTTATCGAAACAATCTTGTTTGGCTTATATAAGGACGGAAGTATAAATAGAGAGTAATGTTAGATTTGGTGAAAGAAATATTATAAAAAAAAATTTCATTAAATTTTTAAAAATAATTTAGTGTAATAAGTAACAAAATAAGAAAAATGATTTATCTTAACGTAAATATGTTTTAATTTTGAAATTTTAATTTGCAAATAATATAAATTTATGTATATAATTGCATAACATATAATAAAATATCATAAACTAATCCAAGAGTGTAGAAGATTTTTGTGATATTATTATTTTATGAAACGTAACATTTCTCAAATATATGTAATTTTCAATTAACAAAATTTATAATTTTTTTTAAATATCCTATTAATTTCTATAATCATAAAAATTTAATATATTACCATGAAATAAACATTATTGGTCAACATATTTGAGTGTAAGAAAATTAACCTATAGTTGAAGATATTCTATTGTTTGCATTAACTTATAAAGAAAAAACAAATTATTGTTATATGTCTCTATGATAACCCAACTCGTACTATACTTAATTATACATGTAATTATGTGTTAAACATGAATTGCAAGTTTAAGTATGGGAAATATGTGAATTTGAAAAAAATATCTGTTGAAAGTAGGAATATCTGTTGCAATTGAAACTTTGAACTAAAATTGAAGGCCTTAGAAACGCGATAAACAAAAACCGATTTCATGTCTATGATTGGCATGATTTGTAGAGCTTACGGTGAAATTTTAAAAAATTACGATTTGTAATGATTAAATCATGTTTTGTGAGTTGGGTCATATATGTGTGTTTAGCCTATTGTTCTTCATTGTTGCTTGAGAGCTAGAGAGAGTGACTTAGAGAGAGAGAGGAAGAGAAAAAAGCTAGGGATTTGAAGAAAATCAAGGGGCAAACCTTAGAATTGAATTAAGGATAAGCCATCAAGGAGTATCATCTGACCAAGCACTGTGAGAAATAATATCATACATATATATTCTTTATTGTGTACTTCGAACCATGAATGGTAATTGGTGCCAACATTGCGATTTGATTGAAATAAGAAATTTCATTAATATTATACGCATGTGCTACATAATTGGGTCAGAGGCCGCGTGCTATTTGATTGGGCCCGAGGCCGCTTGCTATATGATTAGACCCGCGGCCGCTTGCTATATGATTAGGCCCAAGGTCGCTTGATATATGATTGGGCCTGAGGCCGCTTGTTATATGTTTGGGCCCGAGGCTGCTTGTTATGTGTTTTGGCCGAGGCTGCTTGTTATATGATTGGGCCCAAGGCCGCTTGATATATGATTGGGCCAAGGCCGCTTGTTATATGTTTGGACCTGAGGCTGCTTGTTATATACTTGGGTCTAAGGCCGCTTGATTTATATGATTATGGATTTTGTGAGAACCTTATAATCATCTACTTACAGTGCTTTACTGTATTGTTACTCATTGAGCTTCGCTCACCCAATTTTATGTATGCACATGTAGGTGATCAATAGCAAGGAGCCTTTTTGTGACCCAATCGAGTCATGCCTCTGAGACGAAGTTTTGTCTTGACTCACACCATACCTTGACCTTATTTTGTTTTTGCTGCATGGTCTCAGGTTGTGAACACTATGTACAATTTTCCTATGGCTCTTATATTTTTGATGGGCATGTATATGTATCATTGTGTTATGTGGTTAACTCTATAATTTTGCTCATGATTGGCACAGCTCAATGGACTTCTCATTATTATATGCTTCCATTTATGGCCCCATTAGTATAAATATTCTGTATGATCATTCGAGGCCCTCGGTAATCTACGGATTATTGGCCGGTTATGACCCAAACTTTTAGGGGCAGGTTCGGGTCATGATAGTCTCTATCAATTAAAGTTGGGCATTTAAAGTTGGAAAAATAATAAGTTAGTGAAATTTTCACAAAATAATTTTAAATTAATGGTAAACTTTGTACACAAATGCTACACTTTTTTATTTTTTTATTTTTTATTATCGGTAAAAAGAAACTTTTTTGATGAACGAAAAGAATAGCAATATGGACAACTAAACGAAAAGTATAGTAATTTGGTGACTAAATATTTTTTAGTCGGCAAAAATTACGACCAAAGCAAACTTTAGTAGCCTAAAAACTAGACTAATGCCGACTAATTTTTTTTAGTCACCTATTGTGACATATTTCGCAACTAATTCTTTTTTTTAGTCGCCAATAGATAACATGCCTCGACTAAAAAAATTTACTAGCTAAACCTAAACCAATGTCGACCAAAATAATTTTTAGTCACCAAAAATTACACTTTTGGCGACTAAAAGTCTTTTAGTCTCCAAATTTGGTCACCAAAAGTACAAATTGTTGTAGTGATTCCTTTCTTATGCCTGATCAAGAATTGAGTGTGGGCTCAAAAACATGAACCTCCTTACTCTCTCTCTCTAAACCCAAACAATTATGTCTTTAGAGAGATACAATGACACACACACACACACACACACACACACACAGGCTACAACTGGAACCATTAGGATTAGATTAGGATTAAGACTCCCTATGGAATTAAGAAAACTTAATTCAACCTAAATTATAAATTCTAATTTCATAAATTATAATTCATACTACTAAAGAATTATAATTGCACTTCCATCTTAATCTCCAAATTACATTTCAAGCTCCATATGGCTCGCCTTTTTCGCACCCCCTTTCAGAAGGTTTGAAAAGAAAGGCCTCACAGTTCGGACTCATGCGGTTCTGAATCTAGTCTCACAAGTGCAATGTGAAACTGATAAACACCAAAGAGTTCAAATCCGACAAATCTTTTTGGAAAATCGATTTTAAATCAAATAATGCCAAAATTGGACTGTTTTGCCAGATACAGGGTCGCCACCTAAATATTTTTTATTTTAGGGAAATTTAGGAAACCCTGACTCGTGCCAAAGGCCACGTGTCCGTCATCACCAAAGTTGCCTCGGCTCGGGAACTTGGGTACGATGGGGGAAGGTCATGAATTGAGCACCCCTGCTCGCCCGATCAAAGATCGACCTCTACTAACCATGATATGATTTTTTATTAACATTACGTGTTCTTGTTCCGGTTATTAAGCTAGCTTTACTATGTGATGTGCACAAGCAAGTATAGACTAGTTTGCTCAATTTGGAACAACTCAACTCATGTTTGTTTGCGAAAATGGTTTGAATTTGTCACCTCAAGTGGGCTTAAAGTTTGCGGATTTGCCACTAAACATAGTGAGCTTAAAACATGATTTGTCACTCAACAAAGTGGGCTTAAAACTTACATTTGTTGAATCGTTCCAATTCAAACAATGAGCCTTCATCCACAGGCATTCAAGCAGTTTAGTATTTAAGCATTTAGCCTCATGGCAAGCATGCTAGACATGGCAATCACTCACACTCATGCAAGTATGCTAAAGCGTAAAACTCATCTAGTACTCCAAGCTAGGAAAATACGAGTTAGAAAAACTATGCATGATTCCTAACTATACAAGATGCCTAATGCAACACATGCAATATGCGATTAAATAGGCTTGGCTACTAATATGGCATGTGAAGCAATTAAATAGCATGCGGTTAAACACGTATTCAAATAAGGTATTGAAATAACAATGCAGTTTGAATTATGCGTCGAGCCTCGGTACATGCAATACAAATGAATGGATGCAAGCATGCAATATGCTAATTGCAATATGTCCCTAAACTAACCATTAAAAGTAGGTAAATAAAAGGGAGAAAGACGTGGGGTTAGAAAACATACACACACGCACGCACACTTATTACAAAATTATGCCCTCGCGAAGGAGGGTCCGAATGAATAAAGCTAACTAACTAATTAAGCTAAGCTAATTAGCTAATTATTACAAACCAAATAAATAACTAGCTAAGCTAATTACTAATTATTACAACACTTTAACTAACTAGCAAACTAATTAATTAATTTACAACACAAATGTGCACGAACTAAGCATGTAAGACATTAAACTATGCTGCCACTACTCCGCCTCGGGAAGTGGAAGATGCACATGCTTGGTTTTGGCCCGAAAAGACCTTCGTTTTGCTCTAGAAAGTCTATGTTTGCAGGGTTGAGCATTTCTAGAATCTTTCTGCTCCATCTTACCAAAATCAACTGAGGTTCACAACAGTGACCTGCTAGCCATGGATGAATGTTGCGGGCCCTCTGCTGGCCAAAAAGGTGTACTGCCGGCCATCTATGGTGCACTGTCGGCCATGGATGGTGGCCTGCCAGCCACTGATGCATTGGATCACCATGCTGCAGCAGAGTACAAACAGAGCAAAATGGGGTTTTCCCAAAGGTTGTTTGCACACTTTGCCTCTCCTTTTCATGGGAAAATCAAAGGAGGGACAAAATTTGGTTCATAAACCATCAATCAAGCAATTTCATTGTGAAACCAATTATGCAAGTTAAATAAATGCAAAATGAGACCAAAATGACCATCACCCTATCATGCATGATCAAGGGCAATAGAGACCTAGGAAAGTGGCACATTTCATCACTTTTGAGTATGAAATGTCCCATTTTCCTTATGTTCAAATTAATATCCGATTTGAACACATGCAATGCAACACAAAGAGATGCTTATCTTACCTCTTTTACTTGCCAATTTTGTTTACTCATTTTGATTACCAAGTCATCCTTTGATCAATTAAGTCCTTTGGTGAGTGTCCTCTAATAGAAAGAGGGCTTAAACCAAAGGTTTTTTTAGGCATAAAAGAGACCTCATGCCGTTGGTAATAAACCCTAAAAAGGATTAAACCATTAAGCACAAAACCTCAATTTCATGTTTTAAAAAAGCAAATGGTTTGAACTACTTTCAAAGAAAAAATAAAAACCAAGAAAGGAGGGAGGTTGCAGATATGGTTAAGTGCTGGAAATGAATGATAAAGCATTAAAACATGCAACCAACTCAAACCAATGGTGGTTAAAGCCTTAAGCATTAAGCTAGTGAAGGAATTTACACCACAACCATGCCATACAAGGCTCAAATTACACCAAACAGTGGCAAAACAGTTCAAAACAGAGTGTAAAACATGCTAGACTTGAGCCACAAAAACTAAAACATTAAGCTAATACATGGGGCTAACTAGGCATGCAAACAAGACATAAGGAGAGAAGGCTAACCCCTCCAATTTTAGACTTCAAAATGAGTTTTTTACCACTGAAAAAACTCAGAAATTCAGTGGTTAAAAGGCCCAAAAAAGTTGCTTTGAAAGTGATGAACAAAGGCACAAAAACTTGACGAACTAAAAAGCAAGAAGGGCAAACCACCCCCTAACTAAAAAAGGCTCAAACCACCACTTTTAAGCCATAAAAACAGAACTTTTTATAGTTTAAAACTAGCCCCAAAATAGTAAGAAAGGATGGTAAAACAAGTATATTGAAACAAAGTAAACAAGGCAAGTATTATACCTTTGAAGCAAAGCTCAAGTTTAGGCACCAAACCAAGCTAGAACCACCTTCAAGAGCTCAAAGAGGGTCTCAAATAACCTCAGCCCAAAGAGAAGCAACTTTGATTAAGGTAGTGTATGTAAAAGTGTAGAGAAAACAAGCAATTAAGCACAAAATTGCAAGAGAGAGAGGGAAATCTAGAGAGAGAGAGAGAGAGAGAGGGATTTTTTGTTTCAAAATTTCTAACCCTCAAAAATGGGGGAGGAACCCCCCTATATATAGAAAATATAAATTCCATGCAAAGAGATGCAGCCCTCCACATGTGGGCAGATGCAAGCCTCTGTGCAACTAGCTGGCATAGTTGGCACAAAATATCTGCATAAAACACTGGTGGCTGGCCGGCCGGCCATCAGTGATGGCAGGCAAGGCATCATTGAGGGCTGGCAAGCCAAAAGCCCTGGCTGGCATCCCTCATAGATGGTCGACAGGCCACCAAAGACTACAGGGTAGAGAGACCAAGACATGGTCCAAAAAGGAGACAAAAGGATGCAGGGTTTGGAAAGCTCAAACTGTGGCATTCTGTTAAGGACTTTGAGCGCTCGGCGAGCAATCAGACTCGTCATCGAATGTACCTGCAAGAACATCCAAGTCTTGAAGGGCCGTCAAAAATGGGGTGTCCACACTCCACATTATTAAATACTTATTTATCTCTCTACGTTAAGATTACTAATACCCATCAATCAAATAAATTACTAACAATTAAATTTAATTGACTTCTTAATATTTCCTAGAGACCTTCCACTTAACTTATTTGATATGTCGGATACAAAATCCACCTGCAGGGTTTAACATAATCAAAATGTATAATCTTCTTCAAAGGGGTATTATCAATTCCTAAATCGGGATTCCGTCAATAATCAATATATATCATACACATAAAGTGATCACCTAACTCACTGAGCTTATTGACCCATAAAGAATCTCACTCCTTTATGAATCAGATTGACCAACACTAAATGCACGTGATTATTAATTATTTTCATATTAAGAGCATAGTCTCACAGCCTTGGTTAGCCTAACTCACAAGTTTGCAAGAAAGAGAAGTAAGAAGACAGAGAGTTTGAGATAATGCCTTTGTATTCAACTTAAAAGAATTTGTACAACTCTTGGATGGTGTTTGCGAGCAAATGAGCTCTTCTTCAATTTATGGGCATCTTAGATCTTCTCTAGAATATTCCAGAACATACAAGAAAGGAGCTATGGAGAAGCTTCGCATGGAAGTTTTCTTTATCTTACAAGAGGGTTCTAGTATCCTCCCTAAAAATATCTATACAAATATGTACCTCATTGCAGAAGTATGTACAATGGTCCTTTATCACCTCCATTTCTCTAGGAGGTTCTAGAAGCTTCTATCGTTTCCATTCCTCCAATCTTCACTTAAATGCTTTGGAACCTATTCTAGATCCTTCCATGTACATTATAGAATTATATACCATATTTTCACATTTTCTCAGGTCTTCCAGGAGCTTCTGAAATATTCCATTAGCCTCCATTTCTTGAGACTTTCTCTTGGTAGGCAATTCCGTCTAGATAATCTAGTAGGACGTGACAATAAGCACTCATCATAACTATGGGATGTAAATTATCTTATCTAATCAGTACATGAACAATTATCCCAAGACGGTCCTGCTCAATACACACAAAGCGTACTAGCAGAATAAGTTGAAACTTGACCGTTTTTTATGCTACAGTCATACTGATGTTGTGTCCAAATCTATCTTAGACTGTGAACCACTTATATTCTACAAGAACTAGTTATTTGATCTTCCGTGTGTAAGCCATACTCTACACACTAGATCACATACTTTGTAGAATAAATGAAACATAAGGAGAACATTAGAAAAATAATATAATGCAAATATTGCTCATAATGATTCTCATTAAAACTGGAATAGCTGATATTATTAAAACCAAATACTAAATTCCATTACACAAAACATGGCTTTTAGTATATTTTCCTAAAAATCTCCCACTTAGAGTCAAAGCCATGATGCCACGAATCTTAGTCCAATTCCCACTAGATGACTATCAAAAGTCTTGGCCGAAAAGCTCTTCGTAAAAGGATCTACCAAGTTGTTTTCCGATACAATCTTGGTCCCACTACATCACCTCGCTGAACAATTTCTTGTATACGATGATACTTACGCTCGATGTGCTTTTCCTTCTTGTGGGCTCTAGGTTCCTTCAAATTAGTAACCGCAACACTATTATCACAATAAAGTGTAATAGTCGATTTTATTAACGGTACCACTTCTACATTCGCCAGGACGTTTCTAAGCCAAATTGTCTCTTTAGTTGCTTTAGAAGTGGCCACATATTGGGCCTCCGTAGTGGAATCAATAATACATGACTGCTTGACACTCTTTCAACTTATGGCTCCACTTCCCAACATATCCCGAGGTAGACTGATATCTACTAACCATATAATCCCTAGTCCTTTTCAAGTACTTAAGTATATGTTTTATTCTAGTCTAGTGCTCTTGCCCCATGTTAGACTGATATCTACTAACCATGCCAACAGCAAAACAAATACCAGGTTTAGTACATAACATATCATACATGAGGCTTCCCATCGCTGAGGAATAAGGAATCACCTTCATTCCCTCTATCTCTTTAGATGTCTTGGGACACTGATCATTGGATAAAGTGATTCCATGCTTGAAAGGGAGAAACCCTTTCTTGGAATCTTGCATACTAAATCTAGCAAGAATAGTATCGATATAAGTGGCTTGTGATAAACCCAACACCCTTTGCTTGTGATCTTACAAAAGCTTGATCCCAAGAATGTGACTAATCTCTCCCAAGTCCTTCATATCAAACTATCAGGATAACTAAACCTTGACTGAAGATAACACCCCAACATCATTTCTGATGAGCAAGATATAATCCACATATAGTACTAAAAACACCACCACATTTTGGTCACACTTCTTGTACACAGAAGACTCATCCAGACTTTAATCAAAACCAAATGATTTAATAACATGATCGAAACGGATGTTCTAAGATCTAGTTGCCTGCTTAAGCCCATAAATGGACTTTTGAAACTTTCATATCAAATGCTTTTGACTCCTTTTTGTGAAGCCTTCTGGTTACATCATATATGCAATCGTCAAGATTCCCATTAAGAAACGTCATCTTGACGTCCATTTGCCAAATTTCGTAATCGAAATGAGCTGCAATGGATAAGAGAATTTGAATAAAATTTAGCATAGCTACTAGTGAAAAGGTCTCCTCATAATCAATCATTTATTTATAAGTTAACCCTTTGGAAACAAGCCTAGCCTTATAGGTTTGTACCTGTCCACCTGTTCCCCTCATCTTATAGATCCAATCCAATGGGTTTTATCCCTTCGGTGGTTCTACAAGATCCCAGACCTGATTGGAGTACGTAGATTCCATCTTAGACTTCATATCATTTTTCCAAAGATTTGCATCTTTATTTTAGAATGCTCCACTGTAGTGATAAGGTTCGATGTCTAGTCCATCAGGGATCTTATCAAAAGATTTTCTCAAGAACATATACCGATCAGGTTGATGAACAAGCCTCACATTGCGACGAGGCACAACCTACTGTTGTGTAGTGTTGACAAACTTTGCTAATTTTGATCTTTGTTTTGGTTCAGTATCAGCATGAGCCTCGACAGTCTTCCCACTGCTACTAGGTAATGGGATGTCAATTTTTTCTTGTGATGTTCCTTATTGTACCATTGGTATTAAAGGAGTTTTGTTTGGCCTTTCTCCTCCCAATTCTTCTAGAACAATCTTATTTCTAGGTTTGTAGTCCATTACATAGTCTTTTTCTAAGAATCAAGCATTGATGCTAACAATGACTTTCTAATCCATAGGGCTATAAAATAAACCACCTTTAGTTCCTCTAGGATATCCAACAAAAAGGCATACTTCTGTCCTTGTTCCCAACTTATCTGTGTTCCTTTTCAGCACATATATTAGACTACCCCAAATCCGAACATGTCGCAGACTAGGTTTGCGCCAAGTCCATAGGTCTGTGGGAGTAGTTGGTACTGACTTAGATGGTACCAAGTTAAAAAATGTAAGTTGTTTTTTCTATTACATATCCCCAGAAGGAATCTAGTAAATCTGAATAACTCATCATAGATCTCTCCATATCTAAAAGAGTCTTGTTCCTTCTCTCTGCTACATCATTTTGCTAAGGCATACCAGGAGTAGACAACTGGGATGTAATCCCCTCATTTGATAAGTAGTTCCTAAACTCTCCTAAGAGGTACTTGCTTCCACGATCAGATCATAGTGTCTTGATACAGTTACCCAAATATTTCTCCGTTTCTGCCCTATAATCTTTGAATTTCTCAAAGCATTCAAACTTATGGTGCATCAAATAAATGTATCCATACCTTGAGTAGTCATCAATGAACGTAATGAAATACTCAAATTCGCCTCTAGCCTTGATTGTCATGGGTCAACATAAATTGCAGTGAATTAATTCCAATGGTTCTTTGGCTCTATAGCCTTGGCCCAAAAAGGTTGTTTGGTCATTTTACCTTGTAAGCAACAACACAGATTGGAAGTGCCTCCACTTCCAATGAACCTAATGGTCCATTTTGAACTAGTCTTGTAATCAGTCATAGATTAATATGACCTAGGCCTAAATGCCAAAGATGCATTTGATTCAATTTTTAAGGCTCATTTCTCTTACATGGTAAACTATTAGTGCTATTCAATTCATTAAGTTGCAGTGTGGGAGATACAAGATTAATAATATAAAGATCATCCACCAATGAACCAGAACAAATAAAATGTTTATTAAACTTAATAACCACTGAGTCATTAAAATAAACAGAATATCTATCTTTATTAGAAACCAAAACTAGTTTCCTTCTAATGGAAGGTACATAAAGACAATCTTTTAACACTAAAATCCTATCTCTACCAAAATTAAGATGTAGGTCTCCCACTGTAACTGCTACCATTTTTGCGACATTACCCATATGTAGGTAAATTTTCCCATCACTTAGCTACCTAGTTTTCTAGAACCCTTACAAAGTATTGCAAACATGATCAGTGACTCCCGTATCTACATGCACCAGGTATCGATGGATAGCACCGCTAAACATGATTCAACAATAAGTGAATGAAAATTACCTTGATTGTTCACCATGTTGAGAAAAACCAGACATTATTATTTTGTCCAGTGCCCTATCTACTTGTAGTGAAAACACTTGCCCTTGGGCTTTTTCACTTCTCCCTAAGGCCCATAAATTGCCGAGGGATTGCAACTTGCCTTTGAACCTTTTTATGCTTCTTTTCGCCTTTTGACTTAGAAGTAGAACTTTCTTCAATAACAAGAGCATTTGATGGCTTTCAAAAGAGGCCCTCTATTGCTTGGAGTTCATTAAGCAGTTCCGCCAATGAATAAGCAAGTTTATTCATGCTATAATTCAGGTGAAATTCTTGAAAAAAGTTGGGTAGTGATTGGAGCATAATATCGACTTGAGTTTTCCCATTGATATCAGCTCCAAGGATCTCTAGTTCATTAAGAAGACCAATCATCTTAAGAACATGATCCCTTATTGGGATCCTTTCAACCATGGATGTGTTACACAGATCTTTCATTGCTACCTACCTTGTTGCACGATTCTGATCCCTAAACATTTCTTTGAGATTCAGGATAACGTAGCAAGCAGTGGCCATTGACTGATGCTGATGTTGCAGAACATTTGACATAGAAGCCAAAATGTAACATCTCACCATCTCATCAGCCTTAACCTACTTCTGGTAAGCCTGGGTTTCTTGTTCAGTTGCCCCCTCACCAGATGTTGCTGGAAACTTCTGTAAACACATACTTATACTCTTCTGCAGTCAGCACAATATCCAAATTCCTTTTCGAAATGATATAATTATCTCTAGTTAATTTTTTGTTTTTGAGTATAACAGAAAGTGGATTGGAAGTTCCCATTTTAAATCCTAAGAATCATATAATTAGAAGAAAATAATTATGATGAGTACTAATACTTTGAATTCAATTCAAGTTTGGTTCCCTCTACCAATTTTAAAAGAATCTTCCAGTAACCTAGTAGAAAACACAATGAAAGAGATGCACACCGCCCGAGCGCAAGAAGTGACACTTAAGCGTAGAAAACACACATCCAGTAGTCTTACAGACATTTGACCAACGGCTCAAACGCAAGAAGTGGCCGCTCGAGCTAAGCCCGCTCGAGTGCAGAAAGTCCTGCTGGAGCGTAGAATACACTCTCCAGTAGTTTTGCAAGCCTGCAAAAGTACTAAGAGTTTGCAAAGCCTGCTCAAGCGCAAGAAGTGCCGCTTGAGCGGAGGAGCAAAAATCTAGGCAACATGAGTTTGGAAATCAAGCAATCAACCTGTCCCAAACACTACCACAACAAACCAAAAGACAAACTTAAGGGAAAACCAAGGGAATAAGAGATGAACCACAACATTAAACCATGAAACCCGAGTCCGGAGTACAACAAAGATCGAGTCAAAACCAGAATCACTATAGATCAAGTTATATAGGGGCAGTTCAAGCTTAGTGGTTTTCGCTTTGAATTGTGTTTTAGGTCTTGTTGTTAGTCTTTTTCATTTTAAGTGTGAATAAGTGTGTTTAGGTTATTTTCATTTTGTTTTCTTTTCATATGTGTTGTGCCATTCGCGTCATGATGTGCAAAACAAAACCATTTTTTTTTCATAAGCTACAGCATCAAACCCTGGTCAGAGTTTTGCAAATGAGAGTTTGCAAAACAAAAACCTATCTGAAACTATACATAGGTGACCAACTTCGAAGCAAAAAGAAGAGAAAAAAGAAAAATCAAAATCAACAGTTGGCTCTCTTAGTCCTTTTTCGTGCCGAGTCCTGTCATTCCTTCCGAATCTATTCTTGGATCTTGTCTCGAAAAACAATGCAGTTTTTAGTTGAGTGAGACCAAGAATTATGCCACTTGCAGTACATTTTCCCTTTAAGTTCTTTAGAAGTGGAGACCTTTACTCCCTTTGGTAACTTTAGGAAATGGACTGCAAGCAAATGATCAAAAATGTCATTTGCTTTTGTTATGTCAAAAGGTACTTCTTATGAAGGTCTTTCTTTTTAAACTGCTGGTCTATTGTAGTCTCTTATTGAATCAATGCTTCACAGGTCAAGGTTCTTTTCCTATGATCACTACTACTGCATCGATTTCGTAGTTAAGGTCCCTGCAATAGGTTTTATAGGATGCGTTGTTTCCATCCTGTTCTTCTTTTAGCAAGGTTTCATATCTCAAAACTTTATAAGTTAATTCTACTAAGTCAGGTATATCGGAAGATGCTTTGTGTAAAAAATCAGGTATATCGGATATCAATTAATATATAAATAAGTCATACGGTAAATTACATTGACACCTCATGAGATTTTTGTTTAATACAGATCTCCTCTTACGTTTGAAAAATTACACTTACGCTCTATCACATTAAAATGACATATTTGCCCCTTAACCTTTATATATATAAAATAATAAAATAATATTGATATTTTGTTCGTGTCATTGCAAGATAACTAACAATCATCTCTTTGGTTTAACTCACATAAAAAATTAAGTTTTTTTATTTTTTGTGTTTTTTTTTTTACTAATTTTTTTTAATATTTTAAGCAATTTTTTATTTTTATTTTTTAGATAAACCAAATCTAGATATACTTAGAAGTATAATATTTTGTGATTTTTTTTTTTAAATTCACCAAATACAAAAAAATAAAAAATACAAAATACAAAATAGTAATACTATAATAAATAATGTGAATGACGATATTTGGTAATATTGAAATAAATGTGGGCGAATAAACGAGAAAGAAAAACGATGGTGGAAATCAAAATAAAAATTCTATTTATATATAAAAATTTATACAAAAATATTATAAAAATATTGTGAAAGTGATGTTGTTGTAAATATAAATCATATTTATGGTGTGTTTCATTTTAAAGTAAAAGATTACCATTAAACTATGTTACTATATTTGAAAATTTTACATAAAATTTATATTTATATATCATCACTCAATAAGAATATATTTCTGTAGAATTAATGATAGAAAGTTGTAAAATGTAATTATGATGATAGGAAAAAGAAATGATAAGAAAAATAAAAAATAATTATTTAAAAAATTTTAAAATATAACACCAGAAATAATTTGTAATGAGATTATAAATTTTAAATAGGTAAACGTAATTTGTAACGAGAACACAACTTATTTTTATTATTTCTTTAAAAAAAAAAGAATCAAAACGATAAAGTAGACTCACATCGCAATAATTCAAACTCACCAGCATATCTGAGCACATCCACACTCGCAAGCCAATCACACTACCCGCCATGCGAGCCAACACCTCAGCAGCCTTATTACCACCTCGCCGCCCATGAGAGCAGCAAAAATTTAAAATATAAAAAAAAAACTTTCTTAAAATATCTACAAAAAGACATCGTTGTTAGTCTACAGCCGGCCTTGAAATTACCCCAAAACGGACCATTGCTTTGAAATAAACAATTCCAAGGACGTTTAGACACTTACAAAGCTGGCACAAGCTTTGTTGACTTTCCTTCCTTCCAAACATTCTCCAATGACATACGAATTTGAAGACTGCAATTACCTTCTTATCGAAACAATCTTGTTTGGCTTATATAAGGACGGAAGTATAAATAGAGAGTAATGTTAGATTTGGTGAAAGAAATATTATAAAAAAAAATTTCATTAAATTTTTAAAAATAATTTAGTGTAATAAGTAACAAAATAAGAAAAATGATTTATCTTAACGTAAATATGTTTTAATTTTGAAATTTTAATTTGCAAATAATATAAATTTATGTATATAATTGCATAACATATATATAAAATATCATAAACTAATCCAAGAGTGTAGAAGATTTTTGTGATATTATTATTTTATGAAACGTAACATTTCTCAAATATATGTAATTTTCAATTAACAAAATTTATAATTTTTTTTAAATATCCTATTAATTTCTATAATCATAAAAATTTAATATATTACCATGAAATAAACATTATTGGTCAACATATTTGAGTGTAAGAAAATTAACCTATAGTTGAAGATATTCTATTGTTTGCATTAACTTATAAAGAAAAAACAAATTATTGTTATATGTCTCTATGATAACCCAACTCGTACTATACTTAATTATACATGTAATTATGTGTTAAACATGAATTGCAAGTTTAAGTATGGGAAATATGTGAATTTGAAAAAAATATCTGTTGAAAGTAGGAATATCTGTTGCAATTGAAACTTTGAACTAAAATTGAAGGCCTTAGAAACGCGATAAACAAAACCGATTTCATGTCTATGATTGGCATGATTTGTAGAGCTTACGGTGAAATTTTAAAAAATTACGATTTGTAATGATTAAATCATGTTTTGTGAGTTGGGTCATATATGTGTGTTTAGCCTATTGTTCTTCATTGTTGCTTGAGAGCTAGAGAGAGTGACTTAGAGAGAGAGAGGAAGAGAAAAAAGCTAGGGATTTGAAGAAAATCAAGGGGCAAACCTTAGAATTGAATTAAGGATAAGCCATCAAGGAGTATCATCTGACCAGCACTGTGAGAAATAATATCATACATATATATTCTTTATTGTGTACTTCGAACCATGAATGGTAATTGGTGCCAACATTGCGATTTGATTGAAATAAGAATTTTTCATTAATATTATACGCATGTGCTACATAATTGGGTCAGAGGCCGCGTGCTATTTGATTGGGGGCCCGAGGCCGCTTGCTATATGATTAGACCCGCGGCCGCTTGCTATATGATTAGGCCCAAGGTCGCTTGATATATGATTGGGCCTGAGGCCGCTTGTTATATGTTTGGGCCCGAGGCTGCTTGTTATGTGTTTTGGCCGAGGCTGCTTGTTATATGATTGGGCCCAAGGCCGCTTGATATATGATTGGGCCCAAGGCCGCTTGTTATATGTTTGGACCTGAGGCTGCTTGTTATATACTTGGGTCTAAGGCCGCTTGATTTATATGAATTATGGATTTTGTGAGAACCTTATAATCATCTACTTACAGTGCTTTACTGTATTGTTACTCATTGAGCTTCGCTCACCCAATTTTATGTATGCACATGTAGGTGATCAATAGCAAGGAGCCTTTTTGTGACCCAATCGAGTCATGCCTCTGAGACGAAGTTTTGTCTTGACTCACACCATACCTTGACCTTATTTTGTTTTTGCTGCATGGTCTTGGGTTGTAAACACTATGTACAATTTTCCTATGCCTCTTATATTTTGATGGGCATGTATATGTGTCATTGTGTTACGTGGTTAACTTTATAATTTTGCTCATGATTGGCACAGCTCAATAGACTTCTCATTATTATATGCTTCCGTTTATGGCCCCATTAGCATAAATGTTCTGTATGATCGTTTGAGGCTCTCGGTAATCTACGGATTATTGGTCGGTTATGACCCAAACTTTTTAGGGGCAGGTTCGGGTCATGACAGTCTCTATCAATTAAAGTTGGACATTTAAACTTGGAAAAATCATAAGTTAGTGAAATTTTCACAAAATAATTTTAAATTAATGAAACTTTATACACAAATGCCACACTTTTTTTTTAATTATTTTTTTATTATCGGCAAAAAGAAACTTTTTTGATGAACGAAAAGTATAGCAATATGGACAAATGAACAAAAAGTATAGAAATTCGGCGACTAAATATTTTTTAGTCGGCAAAAATTACGACTAAAGCAAACTTTAGTAGCCTAAAAACTAGACTAATGCCGACTAATATTTTTTTTTAGTCGCCTACTGTAACATATTTCGCAACTAATTTTTATTTTTTTTTTAGTCCCCAATAGATAACATACCTCAACTAAAAAAATTTACTAGCTAAACCCTAAACCAATGCCGACCAAAATAATTTTTAGTCGCCAAAAATTACACTTTTGGCGACTAAAAGTCTTTTAGTCTCCAAATTTGGTCACCAAAAGTACAAATTGTTGTAGTGATTCCTTTCTTATGCCTGATCAAGAATTGAGTGTGGGCTCAAAAACATGAACCTCCTTACTCTCTCTCTCTAAACCCAAACAATTATGTCTTTAGAGAGATACAATGACACACACACACACACACACACACACACCACAGGCTACAACTGGAACCATTAGATTAGATTAGGATTAAGACTCCCTATGGAATTAAGAAAACTTAATTCAACCTAAATTATAAATTCTAATTTCATAAATTATAATTCATACTACTAAAGAATTATAATTGCACTTCCATCTTAATCTCCAAATTACATTTCAAGCTCCATATGGCTCGCCTTTTTCGCACCCCCTTTCAGAAGGTTTGAAAAGAAAGGCCTCACAGTTCGGACTCATGCGGTTCTGAATCTAGTCTCACAAGTGCAATGTGAAACTGATAAACACCAAAGAGTTCAAATCCGACAAATCTTTTTGGAAAATCGATTTTAAATCAAATAATGCCAAAATTGGACTGTTTTGCCAGATACAGGGTCGCCACCTAAATATTTTTTATTTTAGGGAAATTTAGGAAACCCTGACTCGTGCCAAAGGCCACGTGTCCGTCATCACCAAAGTTGCCTCGGCTCGGGAACTTGGGTACGATGGGGGAAGGTCATGAATTGAGCACCCCTGCTCGCCCGATCAAAGATCGACCTCTACTAACCATGATATGATTTTTATTAACATTACGTGTTCTTGTTCCGGTTATTAAGCTAGCTTTACTATGTGATGTGCACAAGCAAGTATAGACTAGTTTGCTCAATTTGGAACAACTCAACTCATGTTTGTTTGCGAAAATGGTTTGAATTTGTCACCTCAAGTGGGCTTAAAGTTTGCGGATTTGCCACTAAACATAGTGAGCTTAAAACATGATTTGTCACTCAACAAAGTGGGCTTAAAACTTACATTTGTTGAATCGTTCCAATTCAAACAATGAGCCTTCATCCACAGGCATTCAAGCAGTTTAGTATTTAAGCATTTAGCCTCATGGCAAGCATGCTAGACATGGCAATCACTCACACTCATGCAAGTATGCTAAAGCGTAAAACTCATCTAGTACTCCAAGCTAGGAAATACGAGTTAGAAAACTATGCATGATTCCTAACTATACAAGATGCCTAATGCAACACATGCAATATGCGATTAAATAGGCTTGGCTACTAATATGGCATGTGAAGCAATTAAATAGCATGCGGTTAAACACGTATTCAAATAAGGTATTGAAATAACAATGCAGTTTGAATTATGCGTCGAGCCTCCTCGTACATGCAATACAAATGAATGGATGCAAGCATGCAATATGCTAATTGCAATATGTCCCTAAACTAACCATTAAAAGTAGGTAAATAAAGGGAGAAAGACGTGGGGTTAGAAAACATACACACACGCACGCACACTTATTACAAAATTATGCCCTCGCGAAGGAGGGTCCGAATGAATAAAGCTAACTAACTAATTAAGCTAAGCTAATTAGCTAATTATTACAAACCAAATAAATAACTAGCTAAGCTAATTACTAATTATTACAACACTTTAACTAACTAGCAAACTAATTAATTAATTTACAACACAAGTGCACGAACTAAGCATGTAAGACATTAAACTATGCTGCCACTACTCCGCCTCGGGAAGTGAAGATGCACATGCTTGGTTTTGGCCCGAAAAGACCTTCGTTTTGCTCTAGAAAGTCTATGTTTGCAGGGTTGAGCATTTCTAGAATCTTTCTGCTCTCCATCTTACCAAAATCAACTGAGGTTCACAACAGTGACCTGCTAGCCATGGATGAATGTTGCGGGCCCTCTGCTGGCCAAAAAGGTGTACTGCCGGCCATCTATGGTGCACTGTCGGCCATGGATGGTGGCCTGCCAGCCACTGATGCATTGGATCACACATGCTGCAGCAGAGTACAAACAGAGCAAAATGGGGTTTTCCCAAAGGTTGTTTGCACACTTTGCCTCTCCTTTTCATGGGAAAATCAAAGGAGGGACAAAATTTGGTTCATAAACCATCAATCAAGCAATTTCATTGTGAAACCAATTATGCAAGTTAAATAAATGCAAAATGAGACCAAAATGACCATCACCCTATCATGCATGATCAGGGCAATAGAGACCTAGGAAAGTGGCACATTTCATCACTTTTGAGTATGAAATGTCCCATTTTCCTTATGTTCAAATTAATATCCGATTTGAACACATGCAATGCAACACAAAGAGATGCTTATCTTACCTCTTTTACTTGCCAATTTTGTTTACTCATTTTGATTACCAAGTCATCCTTTAATCAATTAAGTCCTTTGGTGAGTGTCCTCTAATAGAAAGAGGGCTTAAACCAAAGGTTGTTTTAGGCATGAAAGAGACCTCTTGCCGTTGGTAATAACCCCAAAAAGGATTAAACCATTAAGCACAAACCCTCAATTTCATGTTTTAAAAAAGCAAATGGTTTGAACCACTTTCAAAGAAAAAAAAATAAACCAAGAAAGGAGGGAGGTTGCAGATATGGTTAAGTGCTGGAAATGAATGATAAAGCATTAAAACATGCAACCAACTCAACCAAACCAATGGTGTTAAGCCTTAATTAAGCTGTGAAGGAATTACAGCACACACAACCATGCCATACAAGGCTCAAATTACACCAAACAGTGGCAAAACAGTTCAAAACAGAGTGTAAAACATGCTAGACTTGAGCCACAAAAACTAAAACATTAAGCTAATACATGGGGCTAACTAGGCATGCAAACAAGACATAAGGAGAGAAGGCTAACCCCTCCAATTTAGACTTCAAAATGAGTTTTTTACCACTGAAAAAACTCTGAAATTCAGTGGTTAAAAGGCCAAAAAAGTTGGTTTGAAAGTGATGAACAAAGGCACAAAAACTTGACGAACTAAATGTAAAAAGGGTGAACCACCCCCTAACTACAAAAGGCTCAAACCACCACTTTTAAGCCACAAAAATAGAATTTTTTATAGTTTAAAACTACTACCCCAAAATAGTAAGAAAGGATGGTAAAACAAGTACATTGAAAGAAAGTAAACAAGGCAAGTATTATACCTTTGAAGCAAAGCTCAAGTTTAGGCACCAAACCAAGCTAAAACCACCTTCAAGAACTCGAAGAGGGTCTCAAATAACCTCAACCCAAAGAGAAGCAACTTTGATTAAGGTATTGTATGTAAAAGTGTAGAGAAAACAAGAAATTAAACACAAAAATGCAAGAGAGAGGGAAATCTAGAGAGAGAGAGAGAGAGAGAGGGATTTTTCGTTTCAAAATTTCTAACCCTCAAAAATGGGGGAGGAACCCCCCTATATATAGAAAATATGAATCCATGTAAAGAGATGCAGCCCTCCACGTGTGGGCAGATGCAAGCATCTGTGCAACCAGTTGGCACAGCTAGCACAAAATATCTGCAGAAACACTGGTGGCCGGCCAGCCATCAGTGATGGCAGGCAAGGCATCATTGATGGCTGGCAAGCCAAAAGCCCTAGCCGACATCCCTCATAGATGGCCGGCAGGCCACCAAAGACTGCAGGGGAGAGCCAAGACATGGTCCAAAAAGGAGACAAAAATGTTGTGGGGTTTGGAAAGCTCAAACCTGTGGCGTTCCGTTGAGGACTTTGAGCGCTCGGCGAACAATCAGACTCGTCATTGGATGTACCTGCAAGAACATCAAAGTCTTGAAGGGCCGTCAAAAAAGGGGTGTCTACACTCCACATTATTAAATACTTATTTCTCTCTACGTTAAGATTACTAATACCCATCAATCAAATAAATTACTAACAATTAAATTTAATTGACTTCTTAATATTTCCTAGAGACCTTCCACTTAACTTATTTGATATGTCGGATACAAAATCCACCTGCAGGGTTTAACATAATCAAAATGTATAATCTTCTTCAAAGGGTATTATCAATTCCTAAATCGGGATTCCGTCAATAATCAATATATATCATACACATAAAGTGATCACCTAACTCACTGAGCTTATTGACCCATAAAGAATCTCACTCCTTTATGAATCAGATTGACCAACACTAAATGCACGTGATTATTAATTATTTTCATATTAAGAGCATAGTCTCACAGCCTTGGTTAGCCTAACTCACAAGTTTGCAAGAAAGAGAAGTAAGAAGACAGAGAGTTTGAGATAATGCCTTTGTATTCACCTAAAAGAATTTGTACAACTCTTGGATGGTGTTTGCGAGCAAATGAGCTCTTCTTCAATTTATAGGCATCTTAGATCTTCTCTAGAATATTCCAGAACATACAAGAAAGGAGCTATGGAGAAGCTTCGCATAGAAGTTTTTTCTTTATCTTACAAGAGGGTTCTAGTATCCTCCCTAAAAATATCTATACAAATATATACCTCATTGTAGATGTACAATGGTCCTTTACCACCTCCATTTCTCTAGGAGGTTCTAGAAGCTTCTATTGTTTCCATTCCTCCAATCTTCACTTAAATGTTTTGGAACCTGTTCTAGATCCTTCCATGTACATTATAGAATTATATACCATATTTTCACATTTTCTCAGGTCTTCCAGGAGCTTCTGAAATATTCCATTAGCCTCCATTTCTTGAGACTTTCTCTTGGTAGGCAATTCCGTCTAGATAATCTAGTAGGACGTGACAATAAGCACTCATCATAACTATGGGATGTAAATTATCTTATCTAATCAGTACATGAACAATTATCCCAAGACAGTCGTGCTCAATACACATAAAGCGTACTAGCACAATAAGTTGAAACTTCACCATTTTCTGTTCTACAGTCATACTGATGTTGTGTCCAAATCTATCTTAAGACTCTGAACCACTTATATTCTACAAGAACTAGTTATTTGATCTTCTGTGTGTAAGCCATACTCTACACACCAGATCACATACTTTGTAGAATAAATGAAACATAAGGAGAACATTAGACAAATAATATAATGCAAATATTGCTCATAATGATTCTCATTAAAACTGGAATAGTTGATATTATTAAAACCAAATACTAAATTCCATTACACAAACATGGCTTTTAGTATATTTTCCTAAAAATCTCCACTTGGAGTCAAAGCCATGATGCCACACGAATCTCACTCCAATTCCCACTAGATGACTATCAAAAGTCTTGGCCGAAAAGCTCTTCGTACAAGGATTTACCAAGTTGTTTTCCGATGCAATCTTGGTCCCACTACATCACTCACCTCGCTGAACAATTTCTTGTATACGATGATACTTACGCTCGATGTGCTTTTCCTTCTTGTGGGCTCTACGTTCCTTCAATTGGTAACCGCAACACTATTATCACAATAAAGTGTAATAGTCAATTTTATTAATGGTACCACTTCTACATTCGCCAGGACGTTTCTAAGCCAAATTGTCTCTTTAGTTGCTTTAGAAGTGGCAAACATTGGGCCTCCGTAGTGGAATCAGTAATACATGACTGCTTGACACTCTTTCAACTTATTGCTCCATTTCCCAAGGTAAACACATATCCCGAGGTAGACTGATATCTACTAACCATATAATCCCTAGTCCTTTTCAGGTACTTGAGTGTATGTTTTATTCCAGTCTAGTGCTCTTGCCCCAGGTTAGACTGATATCTACTAACCATATAATCCCTAGTCCTTTTCAGGTACTTGAGTGTATGTTTTTATTCCAGTCTAGTGCTCTTGCCCCAGGTTAGACTGATATCTACTAACCATGCCAACAGCAAAACAGATGCCAGGTTTAGTACATAACATATCATACATGAGGCTTCCCACCGCTGAGGAATAAGGAATCACGTTCATTCCCTCTATCTCTTTAGATGTCTTGGGACACTGATCATTGGATAAAGTGATTCCATGCCTGAAAGGGAGAAACCCTTTCTTGAATCTTGCATACTAAATCTAGCAAGAATAGTATCGATATAAGTGACTTGTGATAAAACAACACACCCTTTGCTTGTGATCTTACAAAAGCTTGATCCCAAGAATGTGACTAACCTCTCCTAAGTCCTTCATATCAGATTATCTGGATAACTAAACCTTGACTGAAGATAACACCCCAACATCATTTCCGATGAGCAGATATAATCCACATATAGTACTAAAACACCACCACATTTCGACCACACTTCTTGTACACACAGACTCATCTAGACTTTGATCAAAACCAAATTATTTAATAACATGATCAAAACGGATGTTCTAAGATCTAGATGCCTGTTTAAGCCCATAAATGGACTTTTAAACTTTCATATGAATGCTTTTGACTCCTTTTTGTGAAGCCTTCTGGTTGCATCATAGATGCAATCGTCAAGATTCCCATTAAGAAACGTCATCTTGACGTCCATTTGCCAAATTTCGTAATCGAAATGAGCTGCAATGGATAAGAGAATTTGAATAGAATTTAGCATAGCTATTAGAAAAGGTCTCCTTATAATCAATCATTTCTTTATAAGTTAACCCTTTCAAAACAAGCCTAGCCTTATAGGTTTGTACCTGTCCACCTGCTCCCCTCATCTTATAGATCCAGTTACATCCAATGGGTTTTATCCCTTCGGTGGTTCTACAAGATCCCAGACCTGATTGGAGTACGTAGATTCCATCTTAGACTTCATATCATTTTTTCCAAAGATTTGCATCTTTATTTTAGAATGCTCCACTGTAGTGATAAGGTTCGATGTCTAGTCCATCAGGGATCTTATCAAAAGATTTTCTCAAAACATATACCGATCAGGTTGATGAACAAGCCTCACATTGCGACGAGGCACAACCTACTGTTGTGTAGTGTTGACAAACTTTGCTAATTTTGATCTTTGTTTTGGTTCAGTATCAGCATGAGCCTCGACAGTCTTCCCACTGCTACTAGGTAATGGGATGTCAATTTTTTCTTGTGATGTTCCTTATTGTACCATTGGTATTAAAGGAGTTTTGTTTGGCCTTTCTCCTCCCAATTCTTCTAGAACAATCTTATTTCTAGGTTTTGTAGTCCATTACATAGTCTTTTTCTAAGAATCAAGCATTGATGCTAACAATGACTTTCTAATCCATAGGGCTATAAAATAAACCACCTTTAGTTCCTCTAGGATATCCAACAAAAGGCATACTTCTGTCCTTGTTCCCAACTTATCTGTTTCCTTTTCAGCACATATATTAGACTACCCCAAATCCGAACATGTCGCAGACTAGGTTTGCGCCAAGTCCATAGGTCTGTGGGAGTAGTGGTACTGACTTAGATGGTACCAAGTTAAAAAATGTAAGTTGTTTTTTCTATTACATATCCCCAGAAGGAATCTAGTAAATCTGAATAACTCATCATAGATCTCTCCATATCTAAAAGAGTCTTGTTCCTTCTCTCTGCATACATCATTTTGCTAAGGCATACCAGGAGTAGACAACTGGGATGTAATCCCCTCATTTGATAAGTAGTTCCTAAACTCTCCTAAGAGGTACTTGCTTCCACGATCAGATCATAGTGTCTTGATACAGTTACCCAATATTTCTCCGTTTCTGCCCTATAATCTTTGAATTTCTCAAAGCATTCAAACTTATGGTGCATAGGGCATATTTAAAATTAGCATACCTTATGCAATGCATGCGTGCATCCATGCATTTGTTGACATGCATCGGGCTCGGTACATCATACAAACTGCATTGTATTTCAAATCTAACTTGAATACGTGTTACTCGTGCATTTCACATGCCATGTTTAGGATAGCCGAGCCTGTCTAATTGCACTCTGTATGCGTTGCATTAGTCATCTTAACATGAGCTAGGTCATGCATATTTTGCTAACTAGTTTATTGTTTTGGCACGGAGTACAATGTAAGTATTTATGCTTTAGCGTCTCGCATACGTGTGAATGTTAACATGACAGTATGCTTGCCATGCGGCTAAGTGCTTATATGAAATAAACTATTTGAATGCCTGTGGGTGGAGGTTGGATTGCTTGAGTTGGAATAACTCATTGAAATCCGTATTTTAGCCTACTTGCGAGTAGCAATTTCAAACTGTTTTCCAAACAAACGGATATGCAATGCTTGTTTCCAAATTAGGCAATCTAGTCTATACTTGTTTGCTGTGCGCATCACATAGTAATTCTAGGCTACTAACTGGAATAAGAACACATAACGTTTTCAAAATTGGATATCATGATTAGTAGAGGCCGATTTTCGGACCGGGCGAGAGGGGGTGCTCATAGCTGACCTTCCCCAATCGTACCCAAGTTCCCGAGCCGAGGCAACTTTGGTGATGACGGACACGTGGCCTTTGGCACGAGTCAGGGTTTCCTAAATTTCCCAAAAATAAAATATTTAGGTGGCGACTCTGTATCTGGCAAAGCAGTCCATGTTTGGCACTTCTTTTCAAAACCTGTTTTTCTCAAAACGATTTGCCAGAGTTGGACTCTTTGGTTCAAGATTAAGAACCGTGACATTTGAGTCCTTGAACTGTAGTGACCCACCATTGAACCAGAGCAGGGGGGCTCTCGCACTCCTCGCCTGGGATGCGTTCGGGGACGTCTACACAGGTTCACTGCTATCCCATTGTCTACTAACACCATGTTCATTTGTATCCCATCGATGTAAGCCTTGATATATAGAGGATTAACGTGTTGGGTCATAGATATTGTCAGGTATTCGAAGGGGTATGAGAGGTTAATGCTCACCTCTTCACTTTCTTCATCGATTTCTATTGGCTTGGCCACTTCTGACTCATCTTGAACCATGTTGGCTTGTGAATCTTTACTAGAAATTGGAATGTGGTCATCTTCCTGACCTTCTTGGTTTCCCTCATCAGCTTGGAATTCTTATGGAAGCACATAAACCATATTTACTAGCACTGGGGGGAATGAGCCAAACTGTACCACTGGCTGCAATTGCTCTCCTTCCATATTAGTCTACTCTAAAGCTTGGGAGGTATCCTCCATACTGCACTCTGGTACCTCAGTGCTGGTGGGTTCCTTCGAAGCAATTTGTTTATGATCTGCTCCTGTTGGCTTTTTAACCAGGAAGGCCTGTTCGGCCATGAAGGCTTCGAACAATTCATCTTTAGCCAATTCCTTTCTCTTAGCCTAGTTCAACCTCTCCATCTGTCTCATCATCACTTTCCATTAAGGTCTTTTCAAGACCTACTAGGCCAGATGTTTCTTTGGCTTTTAGTTCAACATGAACTTTGGCCAACTATTCTTTACTAGCACTCTCTTTGATCTTAGGAGCAGGCCTTGTGCCAAAGAAGTACTTTCTCCACTTTCTTTCAAGTCCCTTTGATACTGAGTGTACCTTCGCTGGATCTTCCTCCTTTGGGACCTGGAAATTACTGGAACCATGTTTGGTTCCCTTGTTTTTGGGTTTTTAAGCAGAACCCAATTATTTGGAGCTACCAAAGGAGGCTTGATCATCCTACCTTTGTCTCTGAAAGTCTTGCTTTGTGCCGATATGACTTTAGGTTTGCTCTGTATGACAAACAATCTGGAACCCCAGGGACCCATGAACTTACTGCTCTTGAGCCAAATTCAGGCTTCCCTTTCGGCTGATTGCCCACCCTGTAATAGTTAGGTGCCCTAGTTTCATGTAGGGGCCTCTTTCCCTTTAATTGCATCCTGGTGTCTAGTGAGCCAACCAAGGATAAATGCTGTATAGGACTAGTTGGATATGGTCTTCTGTTGTAAGTGTTGGTTAGTTTTTGGTCTCTCTGCACATCTTTATAATACTGCTTCTCATTAACTGGGAGCTCCTTTAGCCATTTGTAACTCATCCTGCATGTAGGACACATCCTCTACACCACAACTGCTTCGAGGGTGTCATCATCCAATATTGCTTAACTAGAGCCATCCATTTGGCCTGCAAAGCTTTGTCCACTTGCTGGTGAACTTCTGGTGTCTTTCTTGAAGGCAGCCTGGCTAACCACATGCATCTGCACAGTGACTTCCTTCCAATTCTTTCAAGGAGAGATTTTGAAAATCTAGGATACCAACATTGGATGTAGGCTCTCCAATCTCTAGAAACGGGTTGGTGTCAATTCCCATGGCTTTCTCGGTCTTCATTGGAAACTTTAGCCTTTCCTTCCGAATCTATTCTTGGATCTTGTCTCGAAAAACAATGCAGTTTTTAGTTGAGTGAGACCAAGAATTATGCCACTTGCAGTACATTTTCCCTTTAAGTTCTTTAGAAGTGGAGACCTTTACTCCCTTTGGTAACTTTAGGAAATGGACTGCAAGCAAATGATCAAAAATGTCATTTGCTTTTGTTATGTCAAAAGGTACTTCTTATGAAGGTCTTTCTTTTTAAACTGCTGGTCTATTGTAGTCTCTTATTGAATCAATGCTTCACAGGTCAAGGTTCTTTTCCTATGATCACTACTGCATCGATTTCGTAGTTAAGGTCCCTGCAATAGGTTTTATAGGATGCGTTGTTTCCATCCTGTTCTTCTTTTAGCAAGGTTTCATATCTCAAAACTTTATAAGTTAATTCTACTAAGTCAGGTATATCGGAAGATGCTTTGTGTAAAAAATCAGGTATATCGGATATCAATTAATATATAAATAAGTCATACGGTAAATTACATTGACACCTCATGAGATTTTTGTTTAATACAGATCTCCTCTTACGTTTGAAAAATTACACTTACGCTCTATCACATTAAAATGACATATTTGCCCCTTAACCTTTATATATATAAAATAATAAAATAATATTGATATTTTGTTCGTGTCATTGCAAGATAACTAACAATCATCTTCTTTGGTTTAACTCACATAAAAAATTAAGTTTTTTTATTTTTTGTGTTTTTTTTTTTACTAATTTTTTTTAATATTTTAAGCAATTTTTTATTTTTATTTTTTAGATAAACCAAATCTAGATATACTTAGAAGTATAATATTTTGTGATTTTTTTTTTTAAATTCACCAAATACAAAAAAATAAAAAATACAAAATACAAAATTTAGTAATACTATAATAAATGTGAATGACGATATTTGGTAATATTGAAATAAATGTGGGCGAATAAACGAGAAAGAAAAACGATGGTGGAAATCAAAATAAAAATTCTATTTATATATAAAAATTTATACAAAAATATTATAAAAATATTGTGAAAGTGATGTTGTTGTAAATATAAATCATATTTATGGTGTGTTTCATTTTAAAGTAAAAGATTACCATTAAACTATGTTACTATATTTGAAAATTTTACATAAAATTTATATTTATATATCATCACTCAATAAGAATATATTTCTGTAGAATTAATGATAGAAAGTTGTAAAATGTAATTATGATGATAGGAAAAAGAAATGATAAGAAAAATAAAAAAATAATTATTTAAAAAATTTTAAAATATAACACCAGAAATAATTTGTAATGAGATTATAAATTTTAAATAGGTAAACGTAATTTGTAACGAGAACACAACTTATTTTTATTATTTCTTTAAAAAAAAAAGGATAAATCCGCAGAACTAAGTAGACTCACATCGAATAATTCTGAATGCACATCTTCCATCCACACTCGCAAGCCAATCACACTACCCGCCATGCGAGCCAACACCTCAGCAGCCTTATTACCACCTCGCCGCCCATGAGAGCAGCAAAAATTTAAAATATAAAAAAAAAACTTTCTTAAAATATCTACAAAAAGACATCGTTGTTAGTCTACAGCCGGCCTTGAAATTACCCCAAAAACGGACCATTGCTTTGAAATAAACAATTCCAAGGACGTTTAGACACTTACAAAGCTGGCACAAGCTTTGTTGACTTTCCTTCCTTCCAAACATTCTCCAATGACATACGAATTTGAAGACTGCAATTACCTTCTTATCGAAACAATCTTGTTTGGCTTATATAAGGACGGAAGTATAAATAGAGAGTAATGTTAGATTTGGTGAAAGAAATATTATAAAAAAAAATTTCATTAAATTTTTAAAAATAATTTAGTGTAATAAGTAACAAAATAAGAAAAATGATTTATCTTAACGTAAATATGTTTTAATTTTGAAATTTTAATTTGCAAATAATATAAATTTATGTATATAATTGCATAACATATAATAAAATATCATAAACTAATCCAAGAGTGTAGAAGATTTTTGTGATATTATTATTTTATGAAACGTAACATTTCTCAAATATATGTAATTTTCAATTAACAAAATTTATAATTTTTTTTAAATATCCTATTAATTTCTATCATCATAAAAATTTAATAATATTACCATGAAATAAACATTATTGGTCAACATATTTGAGTGTAAGAAAATTAACCTATAGTTGAAGATATTCTATTGTTTGCATTAACTTATAAAGAAAAAACAAATTATTGTTATATGTCTCTATGATAACCCAACTCGTACTATACTTAATTATACATGTAATTATGTGTTAAACATGAATTGCAAGTTTAAGTATGGGAAATATGTGAATTTGAAAAAAATATCTGTTGAAAGTAGGAATATCTGTTGCAATTGAAACTTTGAACTAAAATTGAAGGCCTTAGAAACGCGATAAACAAAAACCGATTTCATGTCTATGATTGGCATGATTTGTAGAGCTTACGGTGAAATTTTAAAAAATTACGATTTGTAATGATTAAATCATGTTTTGTGAGTTGGGTCATATATGTGTGTTTAGCCTATTGTTCTTCATTGTTGCTTGAGAGCTAGAGAGAGTGACTTAGAGAGAGAGAGGAAGAGAAAAAAGCTAGGGATTTGAAGAAAATCAAGGGGCAAACCTTAGAATTGAATTAAGGATAAGCCATCAAGGAGTATCATCTGACCAAGCACTGTGAGAAATAATATCATACATATATATTCTTTATTGTGTACTTCGAACCATGAATGGTAATTGGTGCCAACATTGCGATTTGATTGAAATAAGAAATTTCATTAATATTATACGCATGTGCTACATAATTGGGTCAGAGGCCGCGTGCTATTTGATTGGGCCCGAGGCCGCTTGCTATATGATTAGACCCGCGGCCGCTTGCTATATGATTAGGCCCAAGGTCGCTTGATATATGATTGGGCCTGAGGCCGCTTGTTATATGTTTGGGCCCGAGGCTGCTTGTTATGTGTTTTGGCCGAGGCTGCTTGTTATATGATTGGGCCCAAGGCCGCTTGATATATGATTGGGCCCAAGGCCGCTTGTTATATGTTTGGACCTGAGGCTGCTTGTTATATACTTGGGTCTAAGGCCGCTTGATTTATATGATTATGGATTTTGTGAGAACCTTATAATCATCTACTTACAGTGCTTTACTGTATTGTTACTCATTGAGCTTCGCTCACCCAATTTTATGTATGCACATGTAGGTGATCAATAGCAAGGAGCCTTTTTGTGACCCAATCGAGTCATGCCTCTGAGACGAAGTTTTGTCTTGACTCACACCATACCTTGACCTTATTTTGTTTTTGCTGCATGGTCTTGGGTTGTAAACACTATGTACAATTTTCCTATGCCTCTTATATTTTTGATGGGCATGTATATGTGTCATTGTGTTACGTGGTTAACTTTATAATTTTGCTCATGATTGGCACAGCTCAATAGACTTCTCATTATTATATGCTTCCGTTTATGGCCCCATTAGCATAAATGTTCTGTATGATCGTTTGAGGCTCTCGGTAATCTACGGATTATTGGTCGGTTATGACCCAAACTTTTAGGGGCAGGTTCGGGTCATGACAGTCTCTATCAATTAAAGTTGGACATTTAAACTTGGAAAAATCATAAGTTAGTGAAATTTTCACAAAATAATTTTAAATTAATGGTAAACTTTATACACAAATGCCACACTTTTTTTTTAATTATTTTTTATTATCGGCAAAAAGAAACTTTTTTGATGAACGAAAAGTATAGCAATATGGACAAATGAACAAAAAGTATAGAAATTCGGCGACTAAATATTTTTTAGTCGGCAAAAATTACGACTAAAGCAAACTTTAGTAGCCTAAAAACTAGACTAATGCCGACTAATATTTTTTTTTAGTCGCCTACTGTAACATATTTCGCAACTAATTTTTATTTTTTTTTTAGTCCCCAATAGATAACATACCTCAACTAAAAAAATTTACTAGCTAAACCCTAAACCAATGCCGACCAAAATAATTTTTAGTCGCCAAAAATTACACTTTTGGCGACTAAAAGTCTTTTAGTCTCCAAATTTGGTCACCAAAAGTACAAATTGTTGTAGTGATTCCTTTCTTATGCCTGATCAAGAATTGAGTGTGGGCTCAAAAACATGAACCTCCTTACTCTCTCTCTCTAAACCCAAACAATTATGTCTTTAGAGAGATACAATGACACACACACACACACACACACACACACACACAGGCTACAACTGGAACCATTAGGATTAGATTAGGATTAAGACTCCCTATGGAATTAAGAAAACTTAATTCAACCTAAATTATAAATTCTAATTTCATAAATTATAATTCATACTACTAAAGAATTATAATTGCACTTCCATCTTAATCTCCAAATTACATTTCAAGCTCCATATGGCTCGCCTTTTTCGCACCCCCTTTCAGAAGGTTTGAAAAGAAAGGCCTCACAGTTCGGACTCATGCGGTTCTGAATCTAGTCTCACAAGTGCAATGTGAAACTGATAAACACCAAAGAGTTCAAATCCGACAAATCTTTTTGGAAAATCGATTTTAAATCAAATAATGCCAAAATTGGACTGTTTTGCCAGATACAGGGTCGCCACCTAAATATTTTTTATTTTAGGGAAATTTAGGAAACCCTGACTCGTGCCAAAGGCCACGTGTCCGTCATCACCAAAGTTGCCTCGGCTCGGGAACTTGGGTACGATGGGGGAAGGTCATGAATTGAGCACCCCTGCTCGCCCGATCAAAGATCGACCTCTACTAACCATGATATGATTTTTTATTAACATTACGTGTTCTTGTTCCGGTTATTAAGCTAGCTTTACTATGTGATGTGCACAAGCAAGTATAGACTAGTTTGCTCAATTTGGAACAACTCAACTCATGTTTGTTTGCGAAAATGGTTTGAATTTGTCACCTCAAGTGGGCTTAAAGTTTGCGGATTTGCCACTAAACATAGTGAGCTTAAAACATGATTTGTCACTCAACAAAGTGGGCTTAAAACTTACATTTGTTGAATCGTTCCAATTCAAACAATGAGCCTTCATCCACAGGCATTCAAGCAGTTTAGTATTTAAGCATTTAGCCTCATGGCAAGCATGCTAGACATGGCAATCACTCACACTCATGCAAGTATGCTAAAGCGTAAAACTCATCTAGTACTCCAAGCTAGGAAAATACGAGTTAGAAAAACTATGCATGATTCCTAACTATACAAGATGCCTAATGCAACACATGCAATATGCGAT
This sequence comes from Camellia japonica, assembly GCA_030407325.1. Taxonomy (NCBI): domain Eukaryota; kingdom Viridiplantae; phylum Streptophyta; class Magnoliopsida; order Ericales; family Theaceae; genus Camellia; species Camellia japonica. The sequence goes on from JAPPVO010000007.1 coordinate 93,079,160, forward strand.
TAAATAGGCTTGGCTACTAATATGGCATGTGAAGCAATTAAATAGCATGCGGTTAAACACGTATTCAAATAAGGTATTGAAATAACAATGCAGTTTGAATTATGCGTCGAGCCTCGGTACATGCAATACAAATGAATGGATGCAAGCATGCAATATGCTAATTGCAATATGTCCCTAAACTAACCATTAAAAGTAGGTAAATAAAAGGGAGAAAGACGTGGGGTTAGAAAACATACACACACGCACGCACACTTATTACAAAATTATGCCCTCGCGAAGGAGGGTCCGAATGAATAAAGCTAACTAACTAATTAAGCTAAGCTAATTAGCTAATTATTACAAACCAAATAAATAACTAGCTAAGCTAATTACTAATTATTACAACACTTTAACTAACTAGCAAACTAATTAATTAATTTACAACACAAATGTGCACGAACTAAGCATGTAAGACATTAAACTATGCTGCCACTACTCCGCCTCGGGAAGTGGAAGATGCACATGCTTGGTTTTGGCCCGAAAAGACCTTCGTTTTGCTCTAGAAAGTCTATGTTTGCAGGGTTGAGCATTTCTAGAATCTTTCTGCTCCATCTTACCAAAATCAACTGAGGTTCACAACAGTGACCTGCTAGCCATGGATGAATGTTGCGGGCCCTCTGCTGGCCAAAAAGGTGTACTGCCGGCCATCTATGGTGCACTGTCGGCCATGGATGGTGGCCTGCCAGCCACTGATGCATTGGATCACCATGCTGCAGCAGAGTACAAACAGAGCAAAATGGGGTTTTCCCAAAGGTTGTTTGCACACTTTGCCTCTCCTTTTCATGGGAAAATCAAAGGAGGGACAAAATTTGGTTCATAAACCATCAATCAAGCAATTTCATTGTGAAACCAATTATGCAAGTTAAATAAATGCAAAATGAGACCAAAATGACCATCACCCTATCATGCATGATCAAGGGCAATAGAGACCTAGGAAAGTGGCACATTTCATCACTTTTGAGTATGAAATGTCCCATTTTCCTTATGTTCAAATTAATATCCGATTTGAACACATGCAATGCAACACAAAGAGATGCTTATCTTACCTCTTTTACTTGCCAATTTTGTTTACTCATTTTGATTACCAAGTCATCCTTTAATCAATTAAGTCCTTTGGTGAGTGTCCTCTAATAGAAAGAGGGCTTAAACCAAAGGTTGTTTTAGGCATGAAAGAGACCTCTTGCCGTTGGTAATAAACCCCAAAAAGGATTAAACCATTAAGCACAAAACCTCAATTTCATGTTTTAAAAAAGCAAATGGTTTGAACCACTTTCAAAGAAAAAAAAATAAAACCAAGAAAGGAGGGAGGTTGCAGATATGGTTAAGTGCTGGAAATGAATGATAAAGCATTAAAACATGCAACCAACTCAAACCAATGGTGGTTAAAGCCTTAAGCCATTAAGCTAGTGAAGGAATTTACACCACAACCATGCCATACAAGGCTCAAATTACACCAAACAGTGGCAAAACAGTTCAAAACAGAGTGTAAAACATGCTAGACTTGAGCCACAAAAAACTAAAACATTAAGCTAATACATGGGGCTAACTAGGCATGCAAACAAGACATAAGGAGAGAAGGCTAACCCCTCCAATTTTAGACTTCAAAATGAGTTTTTTACCACTGAAAAAACTCTGAAATTCAGTGGTTAAAAGGCCCAAAAAAGTTGGTTTGAAAGTGATGAACAAAGGCACAAAAACTTGACGAACTAAAATGTAAAAAGGGTGAACCACCCCCTAACTACAAAAGGCTCAAACCACCACTTTTAAGCCACAAAAATAGAATTTTTTATAGTTTAAAACTACCCCCAAAATAGTAAGAAAGGATGGTAAAACAAGTACATTGAAAGAAAGTAAACAAGGCAAGTATTATACCTTTGAAGCAAAGCTCAAGTTTAGGCACCAAACCAAGCTAAAACCACCTTCAAGAACTCGAAGAGGGTCTCAAATAACCTCAACCCAAAGAGAAGCAACTTTGATTAAGGTATTGTATGTAAAAGTGTAGAGAAAACAAGAAATTAAACACAAAATTGCAAGAGAGAGGGAAATCTAGAGAGAGAGAGAGAGAGAGAGGGATTTTTCGTTTCAAAATTTCTAACCCTCAAAAATGGGGGAGGAACCCCCCTATATATAGAAAATATGAATTCCATGTAAAGAGATGCAGCCCTCCACGTGTGGGCAGATGCAAGCATCTGTGCAACCAGTTGGCACAGCTAGCACAAAATATCTGCAGAAAACACTGGTGGCCGGCCAGCCATCAGTGATGGCAGGCAAGGCATCATTGATGGCTGGCAAGCCAAAAGCCCTAGCCGACATCCCTCATAGATGGCCGGCAGGCCACCAAAGACTGCAGGGGAGAGAGGCCAAGACATGGTCCAAAAAGGAGACAAAAATGTTGTGGGGTTTGGAAAGCTCAAACCTGTGGCGTTCCGTTGAGGACTTTGAGCGCTCGGCGAACAATCAGACTCGTCATTGGATGTACCTGCAAGAACATCAAAGTCTTGAAGGGCCGTCAAAAAAGGGGTGTCTACACTCCACATTATTAAATACTTATTTATCTCTCTACGTTAAGATTACTAATACCCATCAATCAAATAAATTACTAACAATTAAATTTAATTGACTTCTTAATATTTCCTAGAGACCTTCCACTTAACTTATTTGATATGTCGGATACAAAATCCACCTGCAGGGTTTAACATAATCAAAATGTATAATCTTCTTCAAAGGGGTATTATCAATTCCTAAATCGGGATTCCGTCAATAATCAATATATATCATACACATAAAGTGATCACCTAACTCACTGAGCTTATTGACCCATAAAGAATCTCACTCCTTTATGAATCAGATTGACCAACACTAAATGCACGTGATTATTAATTATTTTCATATTAAGAGCATAGTCTCACAGCCTTGGTTAGCCTAACTCACAAGTTTGCAAGAAAGAGAAGTAAGAAGACAGAGAGTTTGAGATAATGCCTTTGTATTCACCTTAAAAGAATTTGTACAACTCTTGGATGGTGTTTGCGAGCAAATGAGCTCTTCTTCAATTTATAGGCATCTTAGATCTTCTCTAGAATATTCCAGAACATACAAGAAAGGAGCTATGGAGAAGCTTCGCATAGAAGTTTTCTTTATCTTACAAGAGGGTTCTAGTATCCTCCCTAAAAATATCTATACAAATATATACCTCATTGTAGATGTACAATGGTCCTTTACCACCTCCATTTCTCTAGGAGGTTCTAGAAGCTTCTATTGTTTCCATTCCTCCAATCTTCACTTAAATGTTTTGGAACCTGTTCTAGATCCTTCCATGTACATTATAGAATTATATACCATATTTTCACATTTTCTCAGGTCTTCCAGGAGCTTCTGAAATATTCCATTAGCCTCCATTTCTTGAGACTTTCTCTTGGTAGGCAATTCCGTCTAGATAATCTAGTAGGACGTGACAATAAGCACTCATCATAACTATGGGATGTAAATTATCTTATCTAATCAGTACATGAACAATTATCCCAAGACAGTCGTGCTCAATACACATAAAGCGTACTAGCACAATAAGTTGAAACTTCACCATTTTCTGTTCTACAGTCATACTGATGTTGTGTCCAAATCTATCTTAGACTCTGAACCACTTATATTCTACAAGAACTAGTTATTTGATCTTCTGTGTGTAAGCCATACTCTACACACCAGATCACATACTTTGTAGAATAAATGAAACATAAGGAGAACATTAGACAAATAATATAATGCAAATATTGCTCATAATGATTCTCATTAAAACTGGAATAGTTGATATTATTAAAACCAAATACTAAATTCCATTACACAAAACATGGCTTTTAGTATATTTTCCTAAAAATCTCCCACTTGGAGTCAAAGCCATGATGCCACGAATCTCACTCCAATTCCCACTAGATGACTATCAAAAGTCTTGGCCGAAAAGCTCTTCGTACAAGGATTTACCAAGTTGTTTTCCGATGCAATCTTGGTCCCACTACATCACCTCGCTGAACAATTTCTTGTATACGATGATACTTACGCTCGATGTGCTTTTCCTTCTTGTGGGCTCTACGTTCCTTCAAATTGGTAACCGCAACACTATTATCACAATAAAGTGTAATAGTCAATTTTATTAATGGTACCACTTCTACATTCGCCAGGACGTTTCTAAGCCAAATTGTCTCTTTAGTTGCTTTAGAAGTGGCAACATATTGGGCCTCCGTAGTGGAATCAGTAATACATGACTGCTTGACACTCTTTCAACTTATGGCTCCATTTCCCAAGGTAAACACATATCCCGAGGTAGACTGATATCTACTAACCATATAATCCCTAGTCCTTTTCAGGTACTTGAGTGTATGTTTTATTCCAGTCTAGTGCTCTTGCCCCAGGTTAGACTGATATCTACTAACCATATAATCCCTAGTCCTTTTCAGGTACTTGAGTGTATGTTTTATTCCAGTCTAGTGCTCTTGCCCCAGGTTAGACTGATATCTACTAACCATGCCAACAGCAAAACAGATGCCAGGTTTAGTACATAACATATCATACATGAGGCTTCCCACCGCTGAGGAATAAGGAATCACGTTCATTCCCTCTATCTCTTTAGATGTCTTGGGACACTGATCATTGGATAAAGTGATTCCATGCCTGAAAGGGAGAAACCCTTTCTTGGAATCTTGCATACTAAATCTAGCAAGAATAGTATCGATATAAGTGACTTGTGATAAACCCAACACCCTTTGCTTGTGATCTTACAAAAGCTTGATCCCAAGAATGTGACTAACCTCTCCTAAGTCCTTCATATCAGATTATCTGGATAACTAAACCTTGACTGAAGATAACACCCCAACATCATTTCCGATGAGCAAGATATAATCCACATATAGTACTAAAAACACCACCACATTTCGACCACACTTCTTGTACACACAAGACTCATCTAGACTTTGATCAAAACCAAATTATTTAATAACATGATCAAAACGGATGTTCTAAGATCTAGATGCCTGTTTAAGCCCATAAATGGACTTTTTAAACTTTCATATGAATGCTTTTGACTCCTTTTTGTGAAGCCTTCTGGTTGCATCATAGATGCAATCGTCAAGATTCCCATTAAGAAACGTCATCTTGACGTCCATTTGCCAAATTTCGTAATCGAAATGAGCTGCAATGGATAAGAGAATTTGAATAGAATTTAGCATAGCTATTAGAAAAAGGTCTCCTTATAATCAATCATTTCTTTATAAGTTAACCCTTTCAAAACAAGCCTAGCCTTATAGGTTTGTACCTGTCCACCTGCTCCCCTCATCTTATAGATCCAGTTACATCCAATGGGTTTTATCCCTTCGGTGGTTCTACAAGATCCCAGACCTGATTGGAGTACGTAGATTCCATCTTAGACTTCATATCATTTTTCCAAAGATTTGCATCTTTATTTTAGAATGCTCCACTGTAGTGATAAGGTTCGATGTCTAGTCCATCAGGGATCTTATCAAAAGATTTTCTCAAGAACATATACCGATCAGGTTGATGAACAAGCCTCACATTGCGACGAGGCACAACCTACTGTTGTGTAGTGTTGACAAACTTTGCTAATTTTGATCTTTGTTTTGGTTCAGTATCAGCATGAGCCTCGACAGTCTTCCCACTGCTACTAGGTAATGGGATGTCAATTTTTTCTTGTGATGTTCCTTATTGTACCATTGGTATTAAAGGAGTTTTGTTTGGCCTTTCTCCTCCCAATTCTTCTAGAACAATCTTATTTCTAGGTTTGTAGTCCATTACATAGTCTTTTTCTAAGAATCAAGCATTGATGCTAACAATGACTTTCTAATCCATAGGGCTATAAAATAAACCACCTTTAGTTCCTCTAGGATATCCAACAAAAAGGCATACTTCTGTCCTTGTTCCCAACTTATCTGTGTTCCTTTTCAGCACATATATTAGACTACCCCAAATCCGAACATGTCGCAGACTAGGTTTGCGCCAAGTCCATAGGTCTGTGGGAGTAGTTGGTACTGACTTAGATGGTACCAAGTTAAAAAATGTAAGTTGTTTTTTCTATTACATATCCCCAGAAGGAATCTAGTAAATCTGAATAACTCATCATAGATCTCTCCATATCTAAAAGAGTCTTGTTCCTTCTCTCTGCTACATCATTTTGCTAAGGCATACCAGGAGTAGACAACTGGGATGTAATCCCCTCATTTGATAAGTAGTTCCTAAACTCTCCTAAGAGGTACTTGCTTCCACGATCAGATCATAGTGTCTTGATACAGTTACCCAAATATTTCTCCGTTTCTGCCCTATAATCTTTGAATTTCTCAAAGCATTCAAACTTATGGTGCATCAAATAAATGTATCCATACCTTGAGTAGTCATCAATGAACGTAATGAAATACTCAAATTCGCCTCTAGCCTTGATTGTCATGGGTCAACATAAATTGCAGTGAATTAATTCCAATGGTTCTTTGGCTCTATAGCCTTGGCCCAAAAAGGTTGTTTGGTCATTTTACCTTGTAAGCAACAACACAGATTGGAAGTGCCTCCACTTCCAATGAACCTAATGGTCCATTTTGAACTAGTCTTGTAATCAGTCATAGATTAATATGACCTAGGCCTAAATGCCAAAGATGCATTTGATTCAATTTTTAAGGCTCATTTCTCTTACATGGTAAACTATTAGTGCTATTCAATTCATTAAGTTGCAGTGTGGGAGATACAAGATTAATAATATAAAGATCATCCACCAATGAACCAGAACAAATAAAATGTTTATTAAACTTAATAACCACTGAGTCATTAAAATAAACAGAATATCTATCTTTATTAGAAACCAAAACTAGTTTCCTTCTAATGGAAGGTACATAAAGACAATCTTTTAACACTAAAATCCTATCTCTACCAAAATTAAGATGTAGGTCTCCCACTGTAACTGCTACCATTTTTGCGACATTACCCATATGTAGGTAAATTTTCCCATCACTTAGCTACCTAGTTTTCTAGAACCCTTACAAAGTATTGCAAACATGATCAGTGACTCCCGTATCTACATGCACCAGGTATCGATGGATAGCACCGCTAAACATGATTCAACAATAAGTGAATGAAAATTACCTTGATTGTTCACCATGTTGAGAAAAACCAGACATTATTATTTTGTCCAGTGCCCTATCTACTTGTAGTGAAAACACTTGCCCTTGGGCTTTTTCACTTCTCCCTAAGGCCCATAAATTGCCGAGGGATTGCAACTTGCCTTTGAACCTTTTTATGCTTCTTTTCGCCTTTTGACTTAGAAGTAGAACTTTCTTCAATAACAAGAGCATTTGATGGCTTTCAAAAGAGGCCCTCTATTGCTTGGAGTTCATTAAGCAGTTCCGCCAATGAATAAGCAAGTTTATTCATGCTATAATTCAGGTGAAATTCTTGAAAAAAGTTGGGTAGTGATTGGAGCATAATATCGACTTGAGTTTTCCCATTGATATCAGCTCCAAGGATCTCTAGTTCATTAAGAAGACCAATCATCTTAAGAACATGATCCCTTATTGGGATCCTTTCAACCATGGATGTGTTACACAGATCTTTCATTGCTACCTACCTTGTTGCACGATTCTGATCCCTAAACATTTCTTTGAGATTCAGGATAACGTAGCAAGCAGTGGCCATTGACTGATGCTGATGTTGCAGAACATTTGACATAGAAGCCAAAATGTAACATCTCACCATCTCATCAGCCTTAACCTACTTCTGGTAAGCCTGGGTTTCTTGTTCAGTTGCCCCCTCACCAGATGTTGCTGGAAACTTCTGTAAACACATACTTATACTCTTCTGCAGTCAGCACAATATCCAAATTCCTTTTCGAAATGATATAATTATCTCTAGTTAATTTTTTGTTTTTGAGTATAACAGAAAGTGGATTGGAAGTTCCCATTTTAAATCCTAAGAATCATATAATTAGAAGAAAATAATTATGATGAGTACTAATACTTTGAATTCAATTCAAGTTTGGTTCCCTCTACCAATTTTAAAAGAATCTTCCAGTAACCTAGTAGAAAACACAATGAAAGAGATGCACACCGCCCGAGCGCAAGAAGTGACACTTAAGCGTAGAAAACACACATCCAGTAGTCTTACAGACATTTGACCAACGGCTCAAACGCAAGAAGTGGCCGCTCGAGCTAAGCCCGCTCGAGTGCAGAAAGTCCTGCTGGAGCGTAGAATACACTCTCCCAGTAGTTTTGCAAGCCTGCAAAAGTACTAAGAGTTTGCAAAGCCTGCTCAAGCGCAAGAAGTGCCGCTTGAGCGGAGGAGCAAAAATCTAGGCAACATGAGTTTGGAAATCAAGCAATCAACCTGTCCCAAACACTACCACAACAAACCAAAAGACAAACTTAAGGGAAAACCAAGGGAATAAGAGATGAACCACAACATTAAACCATGAAACCCGAGTCCGGAGTACAACAAAGATCGAGTCAAAACCAGAATCACTATAGATCAAGTTATATAGGGGCAGTTCAAGCTTAGTGGTTTTCGCTTTGAATTGTGTTTTAGGTCTTGTTGTTAGTCTTTTTCATTTTAAGTGTGAATAAGTGTGTTTAGGTTATTTTCATTTTGTTTTCTTTTCATATGTGTTGTGCCATTCGCGTCATGATGTGCAAAACAAAACCATTTTTTTTTCATAAGCTACAGCATCAAACCCTGGTCAGAGTTTTGCAAATGAGAGTTTGCAAAACAAAAACCTATCTGAAACTATACATAGGTGACCAACTTCGAAGCAAAAAGAAGAGAAAAAAAGAAAAATCAAAATCAACAGTTGGCTCTCTTAGTCCTTTTTCGTGCCGAGTCCTGTCATTATCGCAATCAGTCTCGTTGCCCTCAGAGTGCTCAATATCATTGCTCACATCCCTGCTGTCATCACTTTTCTTAGTGTCCTCCTCAAAACTCTCCTCATCAACGGTTCTCTCCGAAGGGGAGGAACTCTCCTACGCATGAGGCACCCCTACTATGCCATGACCTCGAGCATCTCTCCCTTGCTTGTGATCATCCCCAACTCCTCTCCCTCATATTAGAGGTTGTCTCCCTCTCCTCTTTACAACTGGAGGAGATACCACAGGTGTTGCTAGAATTTGAAAAGAGTGGTAGGAAGAAGAATGTTATAACAGACAATGTAAAGTTGAAAGAGATTTATCAAAACTAGGGCTACAAATGAACAAAGTTGTTTGTGAATAGGCTCGAGCTCGGCTCGGTAAGAGCTTGTTCGAACTTGGTTCGCTATATTTTTTTTGTGTTCAAGCTTGAGCTCGTTAAATTTTTAATAAACAAGCCCAAACATACTAAATCTCGTCTCGTAAGCTCAGCTCGTTATCTCGCTCGTTTAACATCTATTATTTATATATTAAATAATGTAGACATATGTATAAAAATAAGATAAATATGGTATTTATATATTTAAAAAAATATAAATGTAAATAATAATTAACTATAGATAGTACATTTATATATTAGTGGTGACAGATATTATTATTTTGATAAAATATTGACTTTTTTTTACTATGTTTATATATTATATATATATATATATATATATTTGTATAATCAAAGTTTTAATTACAACTTTAGTCTCATATGCAAGTATAAATTTATAATTTTTTGGGCTCGTTAAGGCTCGTAAACAGACTCGAGCTCGAGTTAAGCCTAAGCCAACTTAGCTCAAGCTCAGTTCATTAAATTTTTATTGAGCTCAGGTCGAGCTCGAGCTCACACTCATTAAAACCTTAATAAACAACTCCAAATATATTAAAACTTGACTCGACTCGGTTCATTTCCAGCCATAATCAAAATAGATCAGAATAGGGGAATGACATGTGAGGCAAAGGGACAAATCAAGTAAAGAGCAGATTACCTGAATCTCAATAGAGACAAGAACGAGTTCTGTGTTTTGCACTATGTGAATCAGGGACTCACTGAGCTTGAGACACTAGTCAACATAGGCCACTGGGACCTGTAAACAGATGAGAATATCAATAAAAGAATAAAGTAGTGAGAAATAACTTGCAAAGTTATAGAGAAATGTATACCTATTGGACGTTTGGGCAAATGTGAACTTTTGCTCTTTAGGAGGCTCAAGAGAGAGCCAACCGAATGAGCCACTTGGTCGCTAGTATGTGACCATGGTAGGAAGCACCGAAAGACCAGCGATAAGAGCTGCAGGGGTAGTATCTCCAGTAGTAGGGGCAACAAGCAACGCCCTCGGTAAGAGGAGGCATGACGGAAGCCTGAAGAAATGTAGTGTAGTCTTCTGGTCCATGGAATATGCTAATATCCTGCCCTGCCATTAGCTCGTCGATCATGGCTTTGTCAGCGATGTCATCAACAATCCTTATGAGGGAATGGAGAGGAAAAGGAATGTCAGGGACAGCTTGACTAGATGTTTGGTGAGTAAGCCACTCTCCTAAGTACTAGATCCTACAGAAAGGAACCTCTAATAGTATCCTCATCCTAGAGGTCTCCTATAAGACAGCATATCTTTCCCTCATCGCGTAGGGTATCACTACTACAAAAACAGATAAAGATCACACTTTTTTGGTGTGATGTATGTCATTTAATCACACCTTTTAAGTTTTATTAAAGTGTGATCTTTGGGAGTGTGATTAAAAATGGTCATTTTTAATCACACTTTTTAAGTGTGCTTAATAACATTAAGATCACACCTTTTAAGTGTGATTAAAAATATTTAGATCACACCTTTTAAGTGTGATTAAAAACATTTAGATCACACCTTTTAAGTGTGATTAAAAATATTTAAATCACACCTTTTAAATTTAGATCACACCTTTTAAGTGTGATTAAAAACATTTAGATCACACCTTTTAAGTGTGATCTTTGGAAGTGTGATTAAAAATGGTCATTTTTAATCACACTTTTTAAGTGTGATTAATAACATTTAGATCACACCTTTTAAGTGTGATCTTTGAAAGTGTGATTAAAAAGGATCATTTTTAATCACACTTTTTAAGTGTGATTAATAACATTTAGATCACACCTTTTAAGTGTGATTAATAACTAATAAAATCTGTAATAAAAAAAGGATTCGACATATTTGAAAAATAATCAATATTATTTTTGTATGCACATTTGAAGAATGTAATACACACTATATACTATATTTTGAATCATAACCGCATATTGAATAGAATAATGTCATATATTTCATAAATAAAAATTAAATATTCAAAAGTATATACAAAGGAATTAAATAAAAAAAAAATTAACTGTGCTTACATATATTAAAAAATGAAAAAACTTAAAAAACTAAGTTCTTTAATTCTTGGATCATATTTTGCATCTCTCCAAAAAATTTCTGACCTGAAAAATAAAAACACAAATTAATCCAGAAAACGCTGATGCATATGAATAAACTAAAAAGTTAATTCAGCAAACCAAAATAGGAACATTAATCATTTCTGCTTGATCTTAATCCTTTTGGAAGTAACTTCCCTGTTAACAATTAGATGCCATAGCAGCTCAGTGTCAATGACATTGTAATTAGGAGGTCACTAATGAGCACAGTATTTAAAAATGATAAATCTCAATACAGCTTGTGTACGATCTTTTTGTGAAAGTATATTATTATTACTGTTGAACCATAATTCTAGGTACCCATAAATAAATAAATAAATAAAAACTCAAGAATTTACTCCATTTTTTGGGGGGGGGATGGGGGAGGAGAGTACATACATTGCAGTTACTATCACCAGCAGCAGCAGGTTTTGGAGAAGCAGAGGCTGCATTTATGAAAAGAATTCATCAGAGCTTCTAAATACACTCGCTTATTTTCTCTCTACACTCACTATATGCATTGTATATCTTGTATGTTACGAAGAAAAAATTGTGAATATAGGTGTAGAGATGAACATGGCGGGTGTGTGGTGGGTTTAGAAACTCCCAATTGCATCATTAAAACGAGGATTATGTGTATATATATGTTGTTGACACTAATTAATATTCCTAACACCTTGTTCAAAAATAAAATGAAAATGAGAGCACACCTAATCAACAAAACTTGTTACCACAGTTGTGGAAAAGCAATAATTGAGAGAAAATTTTCAACTTCCACACCAATCAATTTTTTCTAAACACAAATCAACAAATAAATACACAATTTAGTGGACTGCCCAGAAAAATCTAAGATTAAAAAATATTGATGCACAAGTTGTCAATAACATATTACCGGAGCTGGAGTTGGAAGCTCCCTATCCTTTCCCAAGAAATCTACTGATTCACAGACAGGACCCACCACATCAAAAGTAGAAATTCCAGCACCAGGTGACAACGGAGAAACTAGCTCTATGTGCTGCACCCAGATGCAAACAAGTGAATAGTGATGAAGCAACTAAAGATAAGTTATTGGACTAGCAGTCTAGCATGGCATTAAGAAAAGGCAACACGAAAACATTAAGGTTGAAAATTGACAGGATAACACTGAGCTTATATAGCTGGTAAATTCAATAGTTTATTACTATTGCAACAATCAGTGACCTGCAAAAATGTAAGAGCAATTTCCTTGAACCTAATTGACAACAAAACCCAACTTTTAGTTAAAAAAAATAACACTTAATTGACTTACCAGTTAGCATCCTACAGAGATATCAATGTCCATAAAAGCCGTCTCAAAACAAAATGAACATGGAAATGTGTTGTTCATCGATTTGGCAAACCATCATCATTTGTGTCAATGAAACCAACATCACAAAAAATGCAACAAAAGAAGATTCTCCTAACAATAGAGTGGGTTACAAATTAACGAGTTGCATTATTTTTCTGTTCTTTAAAAAAATAGAAAAACTTCAGACACTGTAGAGTGTACAAGATTAGCAAAATATGCCAACATTCTTCCAGTTGTTGATAGCTCCTTACCTATGTTTTCCAAGTACTCAATAAGGAAGGAGACATCGACAATCACGGACAAAATAGAAAACTTGGAAACTAAGGGCCTGTTTGGCAATATTTTTGTTTTCACAAATTTTGAAAACTGAAAACAAAAATACATTGGGCTTTACTATTTTCATTTTCAAAGAAATAGCAACAGTTTGCCAAATTTAAGGAATTTAAAAAAAAAAACACCCTTTCCGGCAACTCACTAAACATATTTTCTTGTTTTTGTTTTAATATATTTTGAAAACATGTGTGTACCAAACATGTGTTTTTTTTTGTTTTTTTTTTCCATATATATAAAACAAAAAACTGACAACATCACCAAACGCTACCCAAGTGTTTAGTTGTTTGCCATTGGCTTGAGTCAAAGGACTACAAAATCTTTTGATTAGTGGGCCTTAAGGTTCATGACCACTATGCAGGCAACATTTTTTTTCTTGAGAAGAAAGATGGATGCAGGAGAATCACAATCCTAGATTGAAGTTACCATATTTAAAAAGAGTAGCAGATTATGACTTACTTGATACGCATCATAAAGACTCAGGCGGATAAGCTCTGCCATGCTACCATTAATCACAATAAATTTTTTTTGTTCCATTAGTTTTGACCCCAGTGACATGATTAACCAGGCAACAAGTATTTGCAATTAGTGATCTCCCAGGTTCAATGATGAGATTGAGATCTCGTGACAAGACCAACTCCCGTACTTAAAACAAACACCCAGGAAGAAAATTTGATTGAAACTTTATATAATCAGAAGCAAAATTTCTGCCGAGTTTCTTTAATAATGGACAGTAAGGCCATTTGTACAAGCATCTTTTCAATGCTGAATGTAACCATGAGAAACACAGAAATTCCAGGCTTAAAACAGAGACATGTATTCATGCATGTATATACACTCCAACCCTACAAAATGAAAGTGAACCGAAGATACCATAAATTCTAGGAAAACACAATCCACACCAATTGGGAGGCTCTTAGCTACCTACATAAGGTTAATAATTTAAGATAGCACTCTCTTTGCCATTCTTGTGCATTTGCAAAGAAGAGAAGAGAAGGAAAGGCAAGAGATATTCTTTCTCATTTTTTGTGGAGAATCAGTGAACAAATACTTAATCCCTGAATAACATCACCAACATACCAAAATTAATGGTCTCCCCTTCTGAATATATGAGACCCATTTGTCAACATGAAATGAAAACACGTTAATTTGTCTAATTAGATCATAACACTTTCTTGTTTAACGATCAAACAAAGAATTAACAAAAATGCTAACTAGAATAGAACTTTATCTTTTGTCTAATTAGATCATAACACTTCTAATTAGCAAAGAATGAAACAAAAAATCTAACTAGAATTGAATTACCAGACTGCTGCTAAAGAATCTAACAAAAAATCTAATATGTGCAAAGGGGTTTCTGTTTTTGTAGTAGTGTTATTTCATTTGCTGCTAAAGAATCTGGGGAATTACCAGACTGCTGCAAATTCTCACCTGACTTAGATAATGGAACTCAACAGCCGATTTTAGATTCAGTCTATCTGTAAAGAAATATATGACACGAAGTCAGAGACCATAAATTTTCTTAGGTTGTAATTATATAGCTGATATAGAAAACCACATCATATATCTCATCAGAAATGTCTCTAGCTTCTTAACAAAAAAATATAATATACAAAATATACAAAATATAGACAACCTTAAAAAAGAATTCAAATATACAAAATATAGGGCAGTATAAGGCTGCATTAAGCACTTTAATGTTAATAGTGATGCCCAAACAAAGCAAGCATGTTTTTAATAAAAGAAAGTGACTTTTTCCTCCTTAATTAGGATTCTGAAGTATTATTTCAGGGGAAAAAAAATAAGGATGGAATTTCTTCAAGCTGGCAATAAACATATTAAAGCAAGGCAAGAACATCATACATCATACCTGTGTATACACAGTACAAAAGAAGAACCCATCTCTCATCAACTAAAGGAACTCTGCAACAAAGTATGAAAGTAAATCAGGCCCATTGGCGTTCATTAAACTGTCCCAGATAAGTAAAAACGTCACATACCCATCATTCAATCTGGCGGTGAGAGCATTTGCAATGGCGAAGGGAAGGTAAAATAAAGACTGCAAAAGAAATAACACAAATTCATAACAGAATACCATAAAATTATGCAAATCTTGGGGTTCTATCCAACAGTGATTGAAGAATACAACAGGAATCGCCAAGAAGTAATACAAAAATTCATTAAAAAAAATAATCAACAAAATTAATGTCAAGTGCTTCAGGAGAAAACCTAAAAGGAAACTTGTTTTATTCTTATCAATAATTTATTGAACAGTCTATTTAGCAATTTAAAAATGTCATCAAGCAGAAATTTGATCCAAGAGAAAAAGGCGTAAAATTTTAGATGAATTCCCAACCGTAAGAAGCTTTCACAACATTATGCATGTCACTCTTGTTATTACAATTGTTATCCTCGATTATTTTTTCCATTTTAGCTATGGTGCCATATTTTTTTAAACAGGCTGATATACCAGGTCTAGAAAGGAATGGTGAAAAGCCATGCTTTTGAAGAAAAAATATATGTTACATAAATGTGCACAAATGCAAAAGATGAAGCGAGAAGGCAACCTTTGAATTTAGAGAATAATGGTCATCATTATGCTTATAAGGGTTAAAGAAAGCATGCCAGTTCACATGGGTTTCTATCAGAATTTTATGTCAATAGCTTATTACTCTGTCCTTGTCTATATGATAATCACATACCTCCTTTAAGGGGTTTACTAAAGCACCAGTGACCTTGCATGTGGTTCCAGAAAATCTTACCCAATTTCAATGAGGATTTAGACTTCAAAATTGAACTTTATGTAAATGTTTCAAGAAGTTCAAAAAGTGTTTTCCTGATACAAGGAATCAAACAAAACTTTTCTTTCTATTTTTTCCTTTATTTTTTGTTTAATTATTTTTAATGGGGAAGGGATCAACTGCAAGCTGTTGAAAGTAATCAATTCAGAAGGAAGAAAGGAAGTACGAACCTTAGTATTACCAAATACGACTACTGTATTATTCAGAAACTTCAGCTGTGATTCTTGATATTTAAATATTTAAAATGATCAAGTTACTAAAAAAAATAGCAATTTTATTCAAATAGCACCTATGGAGGGCACAACCCTTAATGAATAACACGAAGTCCAAGCTACATGATTGGAGTCAGGTTGCTAGGTTGCGAAGTTTTCAACCTACCTATTGCTAGCTCCAATGATAATGGACTGACACGCAACATATGCAAAGTGACATGAACCATGGGGGAAAAAAAGAAATAAAACAAAAACATAAACCATGAAAGTAGAATGTATTTAAATCACCATAGCTTCAGGATTATTTGAGGAGAAAATGCAACATACCATGCACATACTAGTTTTTAATCCCTTGGGTTCATCACACAAGTGAGACAGAATCATCCTTCCCTGCCAAAATAGCTTTCCTTCAGAAATAATTTGATAACAAGTTGACCAAAAAAAAATAAAACAACAAAATTTCAAAAATTCGCAACAGCGCAACCTAGGTATTTTTGCAATGGAAAAAATGAACCTCATCAATGAACCATAATAAGCATTAGGAGACATGGTTGGAAGAAAACAACATTCATTAAATTTTTTTCATATATACACATCTAAACATCTTTTTCACTGTTGAAACCACAATTGAGACACTAATTAGACACACAACCAAGAAACTGAAAATTAAATTTATGGGGTTTATACAAACATACATAGTTGGAACATACCCACGTGCCCAAAACACTCTGTAGTGTTTTGACATAGTAATCAATGAGACGGCGACGGCGATCGGCAAGGCTACTAGCGGTGACGGCGATGGCGATGGTGATCGGCTTAGTAGAAGAACAAGACATGAGTGCGGCGTAGTGAAGGAGCAAGAGAGGTCTGAGACAAAGGTTGAATAACAGAATTTTCAATCGATTAATGTGAATGAGTGTGTATATATATATATATATATATATGAAATATGAATGAGTGATGACTGACCAGAGCTCGTGGAAGACGTGACCGCAAATGGAGATGGATTGAAGGTCTTCGACGATGGGTTTGAGATCTTCGTAGCAGATTGAGCATAAGGTCTTCGCAAATGTGTTGCCGCATACCATCTCTCCGTCTCTCTCTCTCTCTCCGCTCTCCGTCGTCTGCCGCCGCTCGATCGATCGATAGAGAGGGAGGGGTAAGAAGAGATTAGGGTTTTTTGGTTTTGGGCGGGCGGCGGGGAACAGAGCGGGAATGAAAAAGGGGGGGGAGGGGGAGAATCAAAATCTTATTTTTAAAAAAAAATAAAATTAAACAATAAAATAACACTGTTTAATTTATTTATTTTTGTGACAGGGATTGCCGTCGTCAAAAAATTTTATTTTTTGTTGAAATAATTTTTTTTAAAAAAAATTATTTTATTTTAATTATTAAGATTGAAAATTTATTTGTTTCATTTTTATTTTAATGAAAAAAAATTTATTATTATTTTTTATTTGGTAGAAGTATG
Source organism: Camellia japonica (assembly GCA_030407325.1). Taxonomy (NCBI): domain Eukaryota; kingdom Viridiplantae; phylum Streptophyta; class Magnoliopsida; order Ericales; family Theaceae; genus Camellia; species Camellia japonica. The sequence continues at coordinate 93,096,689 of JAPPVO010000007.1, forward strand.
GGTAATATTTTAATGAAAAATATTGTAATGGTAGTCGTAATGATGAAGTGGCGACCGTGGTAGTAGTGGTGGTAGTGAAATGGTGTTTGCAGTAGTAGTGAAGGTGGTAGAGAAGATGGGTGGTGAGAGAGAGAGATAAGTGTGAGACAAATAGAGGAGAGAGACAGAGACAGAGTGGTGAGCGAGAGAGAGACAAAGTGGTGCTAAAAGTATATTTTCTTGTAGTGGATCGATAAATCGAGAGGGAGCTCAATAAATAGAGAAGACGAAAGGGAAATAGTGAGCAACACGAACACAATGGGGGAGAGAGAGAGAGAGAGAGAGAGAGAGACAAATAGATAGACAGGGAGAGAAGAGTGATGAGTGAGAGAGAAAGAAAAGAAAGAAAGAAAGATGAAAATAGGTGAAAAGATATATAGAGAGAGAGAGAGAAAAAGAGCGAAAAGAGATAAATGAGAGAGAGAGAGAAAGAGCGAAAAGAGATAAATAATAGAGAGAGAGAAAGAGATGAGCGAGAGAGCGAGAGAGAAAAAAAGAAGAAAGAGAAAAAAGACAGAGAGAGAAGATAGATGAAAGAGATAGAGAGAAAAGAGATGGACGAGAGACACAGAGAATAATAGAGAGACAGACAGACAAAGAAAAGTGATAAGTGAGAGAGAGAAAGAGAAGAGAGACAGGACACAGAGAGAAGAAGACAGACGGACAGACAGAGAAGAGTGATGAGTGAGAGAGAGAGAGAAGAGAGACAAAGACACATAGAGAAAAAGAGAGACAAACAGAGGAGATTGTGTGGTAGTGGTAGAGGAGAGGTAATGGTAGTAGTAGTGGTAGTAGTGGTAGTGGAGTGGTGGCGATGATGGTAGTAATGGTAATCGTAGAGGTGGAGTGGCAACAGTGGTAGTAGTGGTAGTAGTGGAATGGCATTTGCAGTAGTGGTAAATGTGGTAGAGGAGATAGGTGGTGAAATGGAGAGATGAGTGAGAGATAGATAGAGAAGAGAGATAGAGAAACAGAGACAAAGTGATGAGCGAGAAAGAGAAAAAAGTGGTCGCTAAAAGTGCATTTTCTTGTAGTGGATCGATAAGGAAAATGCCCTAGACCCCCAGTGGGAGTGACCCCCACCACCTCCACTGTTTTATGATTGGTTCAAAAAAAATTATTTTATTTTTTTTCACTCTTGCTCTCACAGTCCCCCACGTGGAGGTGGGGGTGCTGGGGGTCACCGCCCACTGGGGGTCCCCAATATGGTTGGATCGATAAATCGAAAGGGAGCTCAATAAATAGAGAAGAGATGAGGGAGAGAGTGAGCAAGGCGAACATAGTGAGGGAGAGAGAGAGACAGACAGACAGATAAACAGACAGGTAGACAGAGAAAAAGAAGAGTGATGAGTGAGAGACAGAGACAGAGAGAGAAAGAGATAAAGATAGACAAAGAGAAAAAAAGATAGAGAGAGAGTAAGACAGAAAAAGAGAAAGAAACAAGAGATGAGCAAGAGATAAACAAAAAGAGAGAGAAAGAAAGCGAAAAGAGATTAACGAGAGAGATATAGAAAAGAAAGAGAGAGAGAGAGAGAGAAGAGAGATGAACGAGAGAGACAGAGAGATAGAGAGAGAGAGAGAGACAAAAAAAAAAAGAGAAACAAAAGATGTTCAAGAGATAGACAAATAGAGAGAGAGAGAGAAAAAAAAAATAGCGAAAAGAGATAAACGAGAGAGAGACAGAGAGAGAAGAGAGATGAGCGAGAGACACAGAGAGAAAGAGAGACATACAGACAGAAAAGAGTGATGAGTGAGAGAGAGAGAGAGAGAAGAGAGACAGAGACATAAAGAAAAAGAGACAGACAGACAGACAGAGAAGAGTGATGCGTGAAAGAGAGAAAGAGAAAAGAGACAGAGACACAGAGAGAAAGAGAGAGAGAGAGAGAGAGAGAGAGACAGACAGACAGATAGACAAAGAAGAGTGATGAGTGAGAGAGAGAAAGAGAAGAGAGACAGAGATAGAGACAAAGAGACAGGAAGATGAAAAAATGGATGAAAAGAGAAATGTTATATCAAAAGAGTAAGACGACGCCGTTTTTTTCAAGTTTTTTTTTTTATAATAGAAAAATACCATTACATTTATTTAAACCATTTTGTAACTATATATATGAAGTCTCAAAAAGTCACATTTTTTTGCGACGGCAAGTTGTGCTGTCTCAAAAGGGCACATTTTTCGCTACGGCAAGTTGTACCGTCTAAAAAAGTCACATTTTTTTTTTTGCGAGACGACAAGTTGTGCCGTCTCAAAAAGTCATATTTTTTGCGACGGCAAATTGTGCCGTCTCAAAAGGTCACATTTTTTGCGACGGCAAGTTGTGCCGTTTCAAAAAGTCACATTTTTTTTTTTTTGCGACGGCAAGCTATGTCGTCTAAAAAAGGCACATTTTTTTTGCGACGGAAAGTTGTGCCATCTCAAAAGGTCACATTTTTTGCGGCGACAAATTGTGCCGTCTCAAAAAGTCATATTTTTTGTGACGGCAAATTGTGCCGTCGCAAAAAGTTCCGTCTCATAAGCCCACTTTTCTTGTAGTGTTACTTAAAAAGTGTGATTAAAAAGTAGTAGTGTATATGAAATCACACTTTAATTAAAAAGATGTGATTAAAAAATATATAAATAATCACACTTTAATTAGAATGTGTAATTAAAAAAATATATATATAATCACACTTACTTAAAAAGTGTGATTAAAAAGTAGTAGTGTATATACAATCACACTTTAATTAAAAAGGTGTGATTAAAAAATATATAAATAATCACACTTGTTTAAAAAGTGTGATTAAAAAGTAATAGTGTATATATAATCACACTTTAATTAAAAGATGTGATTAAAAAATATATAAATAATCACACTTTAATTAGAATGTGTGATTAAAAAATATATATATAATCACACTTCCTTAAAAAGTGTGATTAAAAAGTAGTAGTGTATATACAATCACACTTTAATTAAAAAGGTGTGATTAAAAAATATATAAATAATCACACTTTAATTAGAATGTGTGATTAAAAAATATATATATAATCACACTTGTTTAAAAAGTGTGATTAAAAAGTAGTAGTGTATATATAATCACACTTTAATTAAAAGGTGTGATTAAAAAATATATAAACAATCACACTTTAATTAGAATGTGTGATTAAAAAATGTATATATAATCACACTTGTTTAAAAAGTGTGATTAAAAAGTAGTAGTGTATATATAATCACACTTTTAATTAGAAGGTGTGATTAAAAAATATATATATAATCACACTTAATTGAAAAGTGACATAAAAAATAAATATTATCACACTCAATCAAATTAAGTGTGATTAAAATATCAATCTAATTTTTTTTATCACACTTCTAATAAAAGTGAGATCTTTTTTTTTTGTTAAAGTGTGATCTTTAACTATTTTTGTAGTAGTGTATGGTTGCCTAAGGATGCCACTCAATCTACAGATAAAGGATGCATAGATAAGTTATATATCAAAATATGAGTGTAAAGAAGTAAAAAGGGAACAAAAGTTAGGATGAGATTCAATTACCTTGTTAGCGATCATGGTGTCAAAGAAGCAACGGTAGGAGGTACACCTGTGGACGTGGCAGTTGAGAGGAAAAAGTTTACCATTATAGTCTAAGGAACGGGGCACCGCTAGCTCAATCTCTATCACCAAAATAGGGGCAATGACAGAAAAGTAAGTGTAAAGCCCCAACTACACAGGAAAGACAAGTTTGTAAATCAGCGAGCAGAAGCAGAAATAGAACAAAAAATATAAAGCAGAAAGCATGGTTGGCAACATAATTAAAGATGAAAATGAAAAATGTACCTATCATTCCCTTCAATAGCCTTCTAGCAAATTCGCCTTTTGGCAAGACACTAAGCTCATGTAGTCATAGAAGATGGTAAGGATGGTACCACCCCAATCATAATCCCTCGCCCGTAGGAGCTCCACCCTGGCACTCGGCAGGTACAGACCTCTAGTATTCTCCATGTTTGCAAATAGAGTAGTACTGAGCACATATAAAAGGAACCCACAGGTCTACCAAGCAACCTCTTGTAGACTCGCAGGCTAGGTCTCGTGGAATTGTTGCCAAAGCTAGCTATAGCGGACCATTCTAGGATTGACTATAGGTAGGATTGCCCCAATAAGATAAAACTGAATAGCACGCCACTGACCCATGTCAAGGTCGAATGGGATCGGATCACCCCTACCCCTAGGCCTGTGATCATAGAGAAGTCATAGGGGGTCATTATCTCCCCTGTAGATAAGAAGTGGAAGGAGTGGGTGATATCCCATTACCTCTCCACTAAAGCATCGAAACTGTGCAGGTTTGCTTGCAACCGTGTAAGCCTAGAGTAAAAAGTACCAAAGCCCGTCTCATCCACTAGAGCACGGACCTCTACTGCAGCTCTCCGTACCAGCGTTATAGGTGGTGGACAATTCTATATCCCTCATCGTTTTGCCAGTGATCTACAGTAAGAAACGTTTTTAGCATACCGAACAAAGGGAATCAGCAAGAATTTAGAGCAAAGTATGTTAACCAAAGAAACATTCTTATCGTAAAGGCATCATGGGACAAATGCACTATATGCTTCCCGAAGTTGTACTTCCTTGGCAACCTTTGAGGTGAACTCTGTGAACCTCAACATACCCCCAGGGGCCATTACATGGGCACGTGGCCTATAGGTGTCAAGAACAAAGGATTTCACCCCCAAAGGTGGCAACTCTGGCTCTAGGGGAAGGATATCCTCAGCCACAAGGGATATCCTCAGTCAATGTGACCCTTAGCATCCATAGTAAGCACGAGAATATCGATCTCAAGATCTGGCAGAGGTGCGCCATTCCCTAGGATAGCAGGAGGAGCACTATAATGTGGAATGTCACCCCTAGCCATGGAAAATGTGAATGGATGATGAACAAAATGGTGGAAAGAACCAAAACCTAGTCCTAAGTTACCTGAAAGGTAAGAAAACAAAGAGGACATGAGAACTAAGGGTGGAAGAGAAAAATCTATGAGAAACCAACCAAAAAACCAGGAGAAAGTCCAAAACTCAACCATTTCAAAATCCAATCGGTTCAACACGAAGAGGACAATGATGGTAGTCAATGGAAAATTGTCAGTGTTTGTGGGTAAACCAAAGAGAGAGGAAATCTAGAGAGAGAGAGAGAGAGAGAGAGGGAGGGAGAAGGCAAGGGTTTTCGGATAAAAGAGTGTCAAAATAAGGAGCCCTAGGCATTTTTTATACATTTTAGACTGTGAAATGTCAAATCTGCCCCAACATCGCATGAATGGTTCGGCTTGTCAATATGTCATCCAGACTTAGTTTTTTTTATATGGGTGAGCATATATCTTGTGCAAATGGCTCCCATTTTCATCTGGCAAAGAAAGAAATGGCATGCCTAAGTTTATTCCAACCGTAGAAGATCAAAAATAGTGCTTCAACTCCATCCCCACAGGTTTCATCATCGTTTTGGGCTGTAAAACACTTCAATTGTAGACTCTGGACTCGTTGAGATAGGGTTGGGAACCCAATGCTTTCCCTCATGAGGTTTTTCCCTAAAACCTCGCTTCCCGAGATGTTTTTTTTTACAACATTGCTTCCCGAAATGAGAAATATCCACACATTGAGTTCCAAAACCTTTTTGCAAAATTTGATGTTCGAAAACGTTGCCCTGGTACCATTTCAAACTTGTGAGATGCTCTTCGGAGTATCATTTCCTAAGATATTCAAAGAACATTGCTTTCTAAATGTGTGAGCTGCATCTATTGCACCACTTTTGTGCATCTATAGCACTGCATGATGTATCTATCGAATCACATTCTTTATCTTGTTGCATTCACCCATTTCGTGTGAAACACATTTAGGCTTGTTATCTCTTAGCTACAACTTCGCCGGTTTCGTATGAGATGTATTCCGATTTGTCTTTACGATTTACGCATGAAATGTGTTTAGGTTTGTTTCCACTCGATTATACCTTCTCCATTTCCATGTGAAATACAGATATGTCTACATATCGATTAGAACCTTTCTTCCTCTCCTGCAAAGTGTATTTGGATTCTACCCTAGGGCTTTCCTTTGTTGACTAGTATGGTTAGGATTGGAGTTCCCTATTGCTATGACTGCTAGTCACATGCAACTTCTCGGTTATACCTTCTCCATTCCCGTATGAAACACGGTTAGGCCTACTTGCCAGTTACACCATTTCATCCTCTTGTGCAAAATGTGTTTGGATTGCACCCTAGGGCTCGCCTTTGTTGACTGGTATGGTCAGGATTGAAGTTTTCTATTATTGTGACTTTCGATCACATGTAGGTTTTCTGTTATACCTGCTCTTTTCCCGTATAAAATACGGTTACACATGCTTGCCAGTTACAACCTTTCCTCCTCTCACTTGAAGCGTATTTGGATTACACCCTAGAAATCACCTTTGTTGACGGGGATGGTCATGATTGGAGTTTCCTATTGCTGTGACTGCCAGTCACATGTAAACTTTCGGTTATACCTTCCCCATTCCCATATAAAATATTGTTTAGCCTGCTTGTTGGTTACAACCTTTCCTTCTCTCGCTCGAAGCTTGTTTGAATTACATCCTAGGGTTACCTTCATTGACTGGTATGGTCAGGATTGGAGTTGCCTGTTGTTGAGATTGCCAGTCACATACAAATTTTTAGTGTATATTTCCACAAACCGTATTGAAGTGTAGAAAACACCGAAACATCACCTTCTTTCACTCATGTAGAAATCACGTTTGAACTATTTTCCTCCACTCATACGATGTATGTTTGGGTTGTTTCTCCTCCTTGCATGTTCATTCGTAAAACGTGTTTGGAATTGTCTACCTCCTTGATGTGTGAAAACATAAAAAGGTTGTATTCGTTATATCTGCACTCTTTTTAAGCATACTTCATATCATTTGCACAAGGCTTTGCGTATTGTCATCTTTGCATCTTTATCATCATTGCATTGCATTACATAATCATCAACTTTCAAACAATCGGCTTCATGAGGTGTAGAAGTCAAACTTTCAATTGAATTTTGAGCATATCATTTGCATCTAGCCCCTGAACTACGCTGGTTTGATTCCGTGCAAAAAGATACGTAGGTAACCTTCAGGTTCAACCAACTGTATCCATATTTTGTTTGTTTTCTCAAGTCTTACAATCTCGTCAAAAGGGTCGTCTTCGAGCTTTGACATTCACTCACGTCATGAAATGATGTATCGAGCTCTGTCAAAGAGGGGCAACTATAGACACCTCATTTTGACCCACCTTAAGACTTGGGCACTTTTCTCCAAACACCCAATGATGAAAGTCGTGGAATGTGCTATCTTACAAATTCCTCAACAGGAAAGTCGGGTTCAAGATTTAAATACCAACCTTACACCCCATTTTGGCCAAACTACTTTAGACCTATTCAAAACCCTTTTCCAAAATGTTTTGATCGTGTAGTTCCAAACATATCTACACTATTTTGAAGCTCGCATTTCAAACTTCAAGTGTTATACATTTTTCTGTAAATTGAGTGAGGACATAGTGCAGATAAGCGAAAAGGATGATAATTTTCTAGAGAAAACATGTTTTCCCTTCAAAACAATATGACCATACAAAATTTGGTCTGGCTGTACACTTTCTCATTTGGCCATACGAAAAATCTTTTGGCTGGATGAAAAATGTGTCAATTGAATGTTTTGTCTAGGAAACAAAGTATTATCAGGAAAGACAACTCCCATACAGATAGAAAAGGCCATCTGTCAACCTTTTTAGATATTTTCCTCCAAAACTCTAGAAATACCATCTCTTGACTTCATTTGGAAGGGAGAAGAATCGTTTTCAAGTAATTAGAGCTCAATTCCAAGTGTCTTGCCATTGCACCATGTCAAACCCAAAGCTTTTCACCTCTTCTACCTCTCTCTTGATACATACACAGCCCAAACACCATTAAAGCTTGATCTTGGAGTTTCTTGCTAAGTGTTCAAGTCATCTCCAAAAGCCTTGAAGGTGTGAAGAAGGAGGTTTGATAATCAAAAGCTATTCCTTTCTTTGAAAGGTAAACTTTGAAACGTTTCTTATCTCTTTCTCTTTTTTTTTTTCCCTTATTTTCTATAGTTTTTGTTCCTCTAGCATGTGATTCTCCTTGGGATGTGGAGGGCTTAGCCAACCATTCAGAGAATGGTAGTGTAATTTCTTTTTACTCATATGTATTTTTTCTAGCTTTGGGACGTGGAGGGCTTTGCCACCGATCTAGAGAATTGTAGTGTAACCTCTATTTACTTCCATGCAAGTTTATTATCTCTTTTTCATCATCTAAGTGTTTTGGCTCATGTGATTCAACACATACTCAATATTAATGGGTATTTGGGGTTATTTCATGGAATCCCTTGGGTGATCTTTTGCTATCTTTCTTATTCTCTTTGTTTTCTTTGAAGTCTAGGTGAAAGATTTTTTTTTTATCAAAAGTGTTGGAAACTCTCTTCTCGATCAATTTTGAGCATGGAAATGGATGTTGAATCCATATTCCATGAGTAAGAGGATGAGTTCCCAATTACTCTTGATGATGTTATCCCTTACCTAAACTTCTCCTTTAGAAATGGTGGCAATCTGTTCTCCCCAGTTAATAGCATGGATTTGGATATTAGTTTACTCTTGTCCACAAAAAGATGAATGCAAGTTTCCATCTATTTCTTTGGCTTTACTTTCTCTTTAGCTTCAATTCATGCACATATTAGTTTTTGTCCATTTAACAACATTTGTACCTATCTTATAGCATCTTTTGTTGTGGTATGATGGATAAAGCCTATCTACATCTTCTTTGAGCACCCCTATGATAGGAAAGAGTAAAAGGATGACCATCATTTGGAAGTGTTTTGTTTGTTTTTTGTTTGCTCTATTTTGGTTTTGCTACACAAAATAGTGGTTTCTAACTTTTTGGTTCGGCTAGCCAAATAAAGTGTATGGTCAGCAACTTATTCAATTGTCCAACACAATTTATTTGTCAGCTATATGGTTTTCCGGGAAAAAGAAAGCAGGTCCTCAATAGCAAACAAAGCAACTTCCGAGAGACAATCTCCTAGGCGTGCGCAGCTCTTGTTAGATCTTTTCTTTCTATTTCCTAATGATTTGTCAGATTTAGCTTCTATTTGGTTCAATCAATTCATTGTTGTAATAACTTCCAACCCCCACTTCTTTCTATTCATTGTTGTAATAATTTCCAATCACACGTTTTCTTTCTATTCCTTTCATCGTACAGGCTGGTTGTAATAACTTCCAACCTCCTGTAGACAACCCATTTTTTACCACCCTTAAGACTTAGGCACTTTATTCCAAACACCAGATGATGAAAGTTACACTGTGCAATCTTTTGAATTCTCAGTGAAGAAATTTTGATTCAAGCTCTAATCCCAACCCTTATACCCTATTTTGGCCAAACTATTTTAGACCTTAAAACCCTCCTTCCAAAATATTTGTCAAAATGTTTCTACAATGTTCTGAGGCTCACATTTCGTTTAAAACATTGCACTTTTTGGTAAACCGAGTAAGAACGAAGTGGAAATAAAGGGAAGGGAGGAGGACTCTTTGAAAAATCTTTAAAAACATCTTATTTATAAGTTTGGAGTTGAAGGAAATAGGAGGGGAGGGAAGAAAACTAGTTTAGGAAGAAGTTGAGCATTGATCCGTTAAGATAGAAATGAGCAGCCTTCACTAAATTAGGCAAATCTCTTTGCACACTTATAATTTAGATGTGAAGCCACCACCATTGGAAAGTAGACTTTCGGGCCTCAATTTAGACTTAAGAATCACCTAAAATCGAGTCCGGATGAGGGAGATATGCCCATTTGAAGTAGGGACTGAATGCAGATTTTTGGAACTGGCCGGCTCCATTTAGATCCGGCCGTAGCTCATTTAGTGCCAGCTGAATTTCAATAAAAATTAGTCCATAATGCCTTTTTAGACCTGGCCTTTCATTTTTGGGTCCAACCGTGTGTTTTGGGGGCTGACCAGCTCTCAATGGTGCCAAACAGACAGCTGGCAGGAATTCGCCAGCTGGCCTTTTTTTGAAGATATTTTAGACCAGATTGGCTCAAATTCTATGAATAGACCCCCTGCATTCATAATTTAAGGTTAGCAAATTTTCCAAAAGCTTTGAAGAGCTAAAAATACATCCTTCCATCTTTCTTCCTTCTTTGACCTTGGCAAAGCAGTCCATTTTTGGCAATTTGATTCAAAATCGATTTTTTCAAAAGATTTACCGGATTTGGACTCTTTGGTGTTTATCAATTTCTCATTGCACTTGTGAGATTAGATTCAGAATCACGGGAGTCTGAACTATAGGGCTTCTTTCGAGCTTCCGAAAAGGGGCGCAAAAAAGTTGAGCTACACCCCCAAAAATAATTCAAAAGAACAAACACCATTAGTACCAAGGATCCAAACACAGTATGAGGAAGGTAGTATAAAGCAAATCAAAACCCTAAAAGCGAGATAAGCATGTATAATGTAGGATTCAATCAACGCATTATAGCATAAAAACAACCCCACTATGTAAGCAAGGGCAACAGAATATATCAAGTCAACTCCCAAATAAAAATAGCATGAATGCAACAGTAAAAGTGAAACAAAACCAATCAAAACCTACTTAAAGCCAACATGTGTGCAGTAGGATAATGGAGGAGTCATGGAAAGGTAGGAGTAAGCCAAAACAAAACCCTAACAAGTACATAGTGTAGAAATGATGCACAAACCAAGCACAAAACAAAGAAATAAGGAAAACAAAAAAAAAAAAAAAAAGGAAAAAAAAAAAAAAAAACAAACAAACGAAATTGAACACTAGAGTCCACAAACAACTTGAAGCAGCACAAAAATGAAGAGAGAGAACAGGAGGGGAAAAAATAACGAGAAGAGAGAGAAGCTTACCAAAAATCGAAGAATAAGAGGCTTGATTGTAGAGAAAAAATTACCCAAACCCAATGATGCCAAAGCACAAGGAGCAAGAGGCGGATAAACGCACTAGGAGAGAGAAGGCATTTGAAGAAATTGGGGAAAAAATGAGACTGAGTGGATGGAAGGCACATTTTATACCAGAACAGATTGCTCAAGCGAGAAGAGGTTCACTCGAGCTAAGACACTTAAGTGCTGGGGTCACTCGAACCACCACTCCGTCGCTCAAGCCAGGAAAACACACTCTCAGAATCTGCACCACCTGCAAAAGTACAAGACTGAAAGATTGTCCGCTCAAGCACAATAACCCTCGCTCAAGTAAAGAGAAAAAAATTCCGCACCCTGAAAACCATTCTGCTTAGCAGTGGAAGAACACTCTAACTGACAAGTATGAGTATGACCTAAAACAAGTAAGAATGAGTAGACTAGCCATAATGTGGGACTAAGATGAAATAATCCACATACCATAAAGTCCACAATCTTGCAATGTAGACAGTATGAAGCATGATATCATGAGTAAAATAGGTAAGCATGAATCAATGAGCATAAGCAACATGGAAATACACAACTCAAAGGCAAAAATGACAGCTCACATAATGAATGTGTGTGTTCAATCCTTGAGAGGCCACAGAGCTAGAGTTAATCCTAGTAGTAATCGGATGGCTGGACCTCCAGCAAGAGAATCTAAACATCACTGAGAAAAGTAACCACTAAGAATCAAAAGGTATTTGTTGAGTAAAAGAAGAAGCTCCCCCTAAATCAATGAGTCCCTTTTTTTTTTCATTTTTGATTTTGGACTTTTCTTTCTTGTGGGCACTCACTGGTGGCTTGCACGCTCAAGAGTATGGAGACCAATCCAAAGAAACATGGAAACAATGATGATGGCCTGGTTGGTGCCTCTGAGGTAGCCTTTTCCTAATGCTCGGACTTCAAAGAAGTAAGAGAGAAACCGTAGAAGTGAAAATAGATGGTGGATGGTTAAGAGACTCAACATCACTCAAGATATGTTAGTGTAGGTCAATTCCTCTCGAAATGTAAAAGAGACAATGTTAGAAGTCCATAGAGAATGAATTCAATGAGCATGAGTAGTGTAGCATGCTTACCATAAGACTATGTGCTTATACGGAAAGCCCTGTAATAGTTTATCTCAAGAATGTGTACAGAAGGAGAGCATGAATTCAATGAGCATGAGTAGTGTAGACGTCCCCGAACGCCCCGGGAGGGTGAGTCCCGTTCTGTTCTTTTTGGGGTTACTACAGTTCAGGACTCAAATGTCACGGTTCTTAATCTGAACCAAAGAGTCCAAATCCGGCAAATCGTTTTGAGAAAAACAGATTTTTTAGAAAGAAGTGCCAAACATGGACTGCTTCGCCAGATACAGAGTCGCCACCTAAATATTTTATTTTTAGGAAATTTAGGAAACCCCGACTCGTTGCCTAAGGCCACGTGTCCGTCATCACCAAAGTTGCCTCGGCTCGGGAACTTGGGTACGATTGGGGAAGGTCAGCTATGAGCACCCCCTCTCGCCCGATCAAAGATCGGCCTCCACTAACCATGATATCAAGTTTTGAAAACATTGTGTGTTCTTATTCCGGTTATTAGCGTAGATTTACTATGTGATGCGCACAACATACAAGTATAAACCGGGTCGCCTGAATTGGAACAAAACATTTCATGTTTGTTTTTTTGAAAGATGGTTTGCTACTCGCAAGTAGGCTTAGAAAAAGATGGTTTTGCCACTATCTAGTGGGCTTAAAACTCACAGTCGATGATTTGTTCCAATCCAAATAACCCAACCTTCACCCACAGGCATTCAGGCAGTTATATCACATAAGCACATAGCCTCATGGTAAGCATGCTATCATGGCAGTCACTCACACGCATGCAAGGATGCTAAAGCATAAAAACTCACCGAGTACTCCAAGCCAAAACAGAAACTATGTTAGAAATCATGCATGATCCTAACTATACAGAAATGCCTAATGCAACACATGCAAAAATGCAACTATAGTAGCTCGGCTATTCTAAACATGGCATATGAAATGCTACAGATAACAAGTATTCAACTTGAAATTGAAATACAAATGCAGTTAGTATGATGCGCCGAGCCCGGTGCATGCAAAACAGATGAATGAATGCAAACATGCTATCATACTGTATGCTAATTGAAACATGCCCTAATCTAACCATCATAAGCTGGTAAATAAAAGGGAGAAAGACGTGGGGTTGGAAGACATACATCACACACACGCACACTTATTACAACATTGCCCTCGCTCGAGGGTCCGAAAGAATAATATACAGTCCCAAATAAGTAATACAGTCCGAATAAATACAAAATCCTAATTAATTAACAAATTAAACTAGGAAAGCTGTAAACTAGCATGCAAGCTAGGGACTGCCTCGACTCTGCTCCGGATGATGAATGATGCATGTTTGAGTTGCTTGCGCGGAAATCCACTGCGATGCCCCAATTAGCCTCTGTTTGCAATTGATGGAAAGCACGCCAAGCTCCGAAAGGCTGCTGATTCTTGATTTGCTGCAACAGAGAGCAGAAAAGGGCATGGCAATGTATTTTCACATATGTATGCACACCTCGATCCTCGTGCCACCAATCACGCATATCGATGCATGATGCCGAGGAGTCGAATTGCACGACTCAATATTAAATGAATGCACAGATAAACACAACAAGACCTAGACTCCATCATGGATAATCCGGAGTGTCGGTGACTGGGGAATTGAGACACGTTCCGTCACTCGGAGTACGAAACGTACCTCGTTTCACGTGCTCGGGCTAACTCCTATCCCAAACACAATGCAATATGCATGACATGCATGAATGCAACTAAGATACAACCTAACATGCACAATGCTATGAAATGGCATACACGATGCACGAGGTAACATGGCATACACAATGCGCTAACATACAACCTAGCATACACAATGCTATGAAATGAAATGGCATACACAATGCATAATGGACTTACACCAACACGAGTGGACCTCAGCCACACTCACATAAGTGGCCATTAGATGAAAATGAGACACTCGAAATGCGTGCACACGTGCACGCAAACCGAGGACCGAACCTAAGGCACGAATGCCACTCTACCAAAGCATGGTAAGGCATGGAACATGGCATGCAAACATGCAAATTTCAGCACTGAAATATGATGCTAAACAGCCCCGAATCATGAAAACATGGCACCCGATGCATGAGGTGAGACCCGAAACTCAAAACTAGGCACATGGAATGACTTACAGCTATACAAAGCATGCATTATTTGAACATGAAGCATGAAGACAGAGTCAAGGCAGTCCCAAAACATGGACTTTTCCAGTTTAAAGCAAGGCCAAAAAGTGCTAGCAAGATGGACTAAAGTAGCATGCGATTTTGACTAGCAAACATGGTTTACATGGCAAGTGTATGATGCACATGGAATTTCACCAAACCGTCGAAAATCAGTGAATAAAACATGTGAAAATAGGCCCAAATAACCACTGATATGCAACCATGGTATGCAAAAATGATGAGCTCCTTTAGATGGCCATACAAGGAGTTATTAGGCACATACAAGATAGACAAGTGACATGGCATATACAACTCTGAAAATCAAATATGATAGTCCCAAAACTCACCAAATTGGCCCCAAAATCAGTCAACAAAGCATGCAAGATAGGGCCTCTTTGGAAGGCCAAAATGACTACCAAACAAGTCAAGGTGAGAGGGGGTCACCCCCTCTGATTTGAAGCTCAAAATAGTGGCCAAGCCACTGGAAATCCACTGGATTCCAGTGGCTAGAAGGCCAAACAAAGCATGCAACAAGGGCTAGGATGCAAAGGCTCAAAATGGGAGGCAACCAAGCATACAAGATAGCATGTGACCTCAAACAAGAATGGAACCTCAATAAAATATGAAGATGATGTCAAAATAAGCTCCTTTCCAGTTTACAACATGCCTCAAAAATGAATACAAATAGGGCTAATCTATCATGCAAAAATGGCCCTAAAAGTGAGAATAGAGACGATGGACAGCAGCTGGCCCCAAATGGTGAAGAGCCCATCAATAAAGTTGAAGAGGGGCTCAAAATAAGGCACTTTACAGTTTACATCAAGCCTCGAAAATGAACAAAAGTGAGGCTAAATTAGCATGCAAGAAAAGGGCCTAAAAGAGGGGTAAAGAGACAAGTGGTAGCTTCTGTCCTCAAACAGAGGAGAGCCCTTCAACAAAGTTGAAGAGGGGATCAAAACAAGCCTCTTTATAGTTTATGGCCAAATCCAAAACAGCTCACAAATAAGCTTAAAATACTATGCAAAAAAAAAGCCTAAAAGAGAGTTAAAGAGGCAAGTGATAGAAGGAAGCCTCAAACAAAGAAAGACCCTTGATCAAACATGAAAAGGGGCTCAAAATATGGTCATTTCTAGTTTGGGTCGGAGCCCAAAAATGCTTGAAAGAAAAGATTACAAATGAAGCAAGAAAAGACTAGTTTAGGGGAAAAGTGTGCTTACCCTTGAAGAACAATCTTTCCAGCAGCTTTTGGTCCAAAAATCTGAGCTTCCAACCTTTGAGAGACAGCCTCAAGGTGTTTGAATGAGTGATGGAGGTCTTGTGCTATGAGGTATAGTGCAAAAATGCAAAGAAATCCAACTTCCAAGCTCTAACCACAAGCAATATAGAGAGAGAGAGAAAGCTTTTTGCCCTTCAAAAACTCAGAACCCCTGAAATGAAGGAGCCCCTTGCTTATATAGAGGAATGCAAAGCTAAAGCTTCTTGAACAAGCTTGGCAAGAGCTTCATCCCTCCATACACGTGTATGGAGGGCAGATATGAGGAATCCAGCTGGTACAAAAGATCTTCCCAGAAACCAGCTGAAATAGGGGGGGTGCCGGCCATCAGCAATGGCCGGCAGTGCCACACTGATGGCCGGCAGGTGTTCACCAGTAGCCGGCAGGGGCCAAGCCATGGCCGGTAGTGCCATGCCATGGCCAGCAGTGCACCACAGGGGCCACCCTGAAAGGACCAGGTCAGGGTCCAAAAATGAGACAAAAAGGATACAAGGTTCGGGAAACCCGAACCAGTGACGTCCCGCCGCGACAGTCGAATGCTGGGCGAGCAATCGAACCAGCCGTTGGGTGTACCTACAAGCACAACCAAGTCTTGAGGACGGTCAAAAATGGGGTGTCTACAGTTGCCCCTCTTTGACAGAACTCAGAAGTCATAACAATGACGAGAGTGATTGTCAAAGCCCAGAGACGACCCATTTTTGACAAGGCCGAAGACTCAGACAATCAATTAGCAAAAGCATGCAGGGATGCGCCCGAAGGCTGGGGTAAAAATGCAAATGATATACACAAAGCTGAGCATAACTTATGATCATGCCAAAGAAAGCTGTAACGAAGCATAACAATGCAACAGTTTTAAGCAAGTGAAACCAAGCTACACATTACAATGCATAAAGGATGTAAGAGAATTTGGCAATTCTCACTGCGAATACAGTGTGTATGTGTGATAGATACACGAAGCGAACGTGTGTGATGGATACAGAAAAGTGAAATGTGTGATAGATACAAAAGTGAACGTGTGTGATGGATACATAAAAAGGGAACACAAAGTGTGATAGATGCACAAGTGAAAAGGTATGATAGATACACAAAGCGAGAGTGTGTGATTGATACACAAAGCGAACGTGTGTGATTGATACACAAAGCGAATGTGTGTGATTGATACACAAAGAGGCATAGTGTGATAGATACACTATATGAACAAAGTGTGATTGATACCAAAGGGTGAAGTGAGCAAATGTGATGGATACACAAAAGGCAAACACAAAGTGTGATAGATGCACTAAGTGAACAAGTGTGATGGATACATAATAGGTGAACACGAAGTGTGATAGATGCACTTAATGAACAAAGTGTGATTGATACACTAAATGTGAACACGAAGTGTGATAGATGCACTATGTGAACAGAGTGTGATTGATACACTAAATGTGAACACGAAGTGTGATAGATGCACTAAGTGAACAAAGTATGATTGATATACTAAAGATGACCACAAAGTGTGATAGATGCACTTAGTGAACAGAGTATGATTTATATACTAAATGTGAACACGAAGTGTGATAGATGCACTTAGTGAATAAAGTATGATTGATATACTAAATATGAACACAAAGTGTGATAGATGCACTTAGTGAACAAGTGTGATGGATACACTAAAGGTGAACACAAAGTGTGATAGATGCACTTAGTGAACAGAGTATGATTGATATACTAAAGGTGAACACGAAGTGTGATAGATGCACTTAGTGAACAGAGTATGATTGATATACAAAAGTGAACACGTGAGTGTGTGATAGATACACAAAATGAGGATGTGTGATAGATACAGAAATGAGAATAAGTGTGATAGATACAGAAAAGTGAATAAGTGTGATAGATACACAAAATGAATGAAGTGTGATTGATGCACTAAATGAACAAGAGTGATTGATACACTAAAGTGAATGAAGTGTGATTGATACACTAAATAAATGAGAGTGTGATAGATACACTGAATGAATGAAGTGTGATTGATACACTAAATAAATGAGAGTGTGATAGATACACTGAATGAATGAAGTGTGATTGATACACTAACTGAAGGATAAAGTGTGATTGATACACAAAGTGAAGGAGTGTGATAATACACTAAATAAATGAAGTGTGATTGATACACTAACTGAATAAGAAAGTGTGATTGATACACTAAATGAATGATCTTAAACGGAACTTTTTGAATGAACCGTACATACAATATCGTGCATGAATGAGAAAGAAACTTGATAGGTACAATGCAATACAATGCATGATGCTTACGGAAAGCAAAAAAACAAAGCGGCGCTTTAGAAAGCACCTCATGGGTGAGTGGCGGTGAACCGCTCTTCTCCGACGGGGATCTCCCCTTGTGCTCTTCGAACACTTACTTCAACTCACAGTACAAGGCTCTGGAATGCTGACAAGGGTTCTTCATGTAGAAACACTTTGGATTTTACCTTTTTTTTTGATGCCTTTCTTCCTGATCATTTCAAACTTTCCCTATTCTCCAACGGGGTGACAGACTAGGTTGGTTCAGTATCCAGAATTGAGGTGCATACACGCTATCTCAACCTATGGGGCTTCCATACAGATTTCAAGCCGGGATACACCCCTGGGTATTTAAACCAGACTTTAGTCTCGGAAATCCCGAACCTTTGCGTTCTAGGCACGGCCATTCGAACTCTAGTTTCCACCGTCGCAGTTGGTCTCCTAGGAACTCATTGCAAACACAGCCAAGATGACCCTGGCAAGGAACTGGTACTCAGAGAGAGCATTTCTGATTGCCATTCTGGCTTGAGGCAGACTTGATCTTGAGCTTGAGGTAGAGGCACACTCATACTTCGGAGCATTGACAAGGCCTGACAAGGTGCATACGGAATGCGATCTCGGAGCTTACTGAAGTTGGAACAAACTCAGATGCCTGACATTTTCCTCTTTTGCTTTTGCTTTGTAGTCCGGAACCATATAGCTTCAGATAGGTCCTGGTTCCACTGTTCTCACATGACCTAGGTTGAACCTTGTGGTTTTATGAAAGAACAAATTCTGTTTTGCACAAATGTGGAGAACGGCACACAACAGAGCACAAAACGATTTTTATTTTTGAAATTGAGAGATGAGTTTTCGACCAGGTATTGAGCCTACGACTGAACACAACAAAACGACTCAACAAGGAAATAAAAGGCACACAACCTAGACACATCGAGTAACACTCGAAACGACTCAAAACAAGAATCGAGATAAAACAAAAAGACACGACACTCAGACGTGCACAGGGAGCCTGTTTCACCGGGTAGTGTTTCCCACCCTTCTCATTTGTGATTCTCACATCACTCTAGCACTTAATCTCTTGTTTTCTGAAAAAGCCCTTTTCTCACTTTTTCTCTCATCGCACATCTCTCTATTCTTCAATCTCTCATTTTTCAATCCCTCCCCGGGTGGTTGATGGATAAACAGGAAGTTGCGGGCTCTTGCCCCTAGCATGCTGCTAGATTCTCTTCTTCGTTCACAGCTAGTGAATTCCTCCCATAGAAGGGTCGCGCTACAACTGGGTGTGTAGCAAATCTGCAGCTAACATCGGTTGATGATGCTTTGCTGGGGATTTGGACGTGATAAGATCTGTCCAGATGATGGAGTGGAATATCTTGCCCCATTCCAGTTCGTGCTTCGCACTTGGCTTGATACCTCGTTGCTTGGAGGGTGAGAGAGCTTTCAGCCCTTTGTTGTGCCCTTTTCTGGCGAATACGGTGCCCTTTCCGGCAAGTAGAGTGCCCTTCTAGCAAGTATTTTGACAAAGGGAACAGACAGAACACCTGACTCAACTGTCCCCTAGTTCATTATTTTGACCATTTTTTTTTTTGATTTTTCTACTAAAACAATTTTGACCAAAATGAGAGTTAGATTAACATGCTTGTTCAATTTTCTGATTTAAAATCATGCAAGTCAGGCTATGAGCACTGAAAATTTTCCTTTTTTGGGTCTAAGAAAAAGGTTCAGTTTTGGAAAAGTGGAATAATTTTCGAGAGAATTAGTCAACCTCATTAAAAATTCTCAAAAACTATTTTTGCAAATGGCCACTGCTCGACCAACGCAGAATTTACTCTTGAGATGCGCAACCTCAGATTCAAAGGAAAATTGCCCCTTGCTTGAGGGGAGCTGCGTGGCAACGGAAAGTTGCCCCTTGTTTGAACGGCACTGTAGCGCATTGAATGGCAACAGAAAGTTGCCCCTTGTTTGAATGGCACCGCAGCGCATTGTAGTCAGTCCTCAGAGTGACGAACACAACCAAATTCTCGGATACAGAGAAGGCAAAGATGATAAAAAACATTACATGGACACAATCAAATTGAAGTTTTTACGGCTGGACTTCAGAATGAAGTTGCCTACGTATCCCAAAGATGGGAATCAAGCCTTACGTAGTTCGGGGTTAAGGTACACTCGGGTATTTAACCTCTTCTTTTGCGCTCTAACTTTTGCCAAGGCCGCCTTTGCGGGTTTTCAACCTTGCGAGCTTTGTTTTTCTTTCTTTTCTATTCTTTTCTTCTTATTCATCTTTCTTTCATTTCTCTTTTTCTTTCTTTTTTCATTTCATTCTGCACTTTTCTTTTTTTTTTTCTTTTCTTTTTTTTCTGCTCTAACTTTTGCCTGGGTCGCCCTTCCGGGTTTTTGGCCCAGCGAGCCTCTCAAAGGGTAAAAGTGTAGCTTGGTCCATAAATGGTTGTAGGTTTTGAATCATCCGTATCCAGGAGAGTGGCTGTTGATTTGCAAGAGGACTCATCTTCGGCTCTTCGAGCACATCTGACATCTTTGCCCTAGTTCGAAGGGTGCTTCCGTCCTAGCTTCGCAAGCTGTTTTTGGTGACATCTGGTCTTCTTGATCTGATTTTCTTGCCGCTAATTCATGGGCTGCTTCGAATCTGGCCACACAGGCCTCACATGGAGTTGACCGTTGAACATTCTGAATTCAAGTTCAAGGTTCGAAAGTGAGGAGTTAAGTCTCGGGGCTGAGAGCGATCCTAAGCTGCACAATCTCAAGAGCGATTCCACACAGGTCTTCGCAAGATCGCGCAAAACAGTTTTTTGAAATTTTTAAGAAAGCGACAAATCGCTCGCGCTGAAGACAATGTAGAACCAATCTGGATCAAGTCAGGATCCTTCTCAGTACTCACACTAACAAGCATGTTTCATTCATTAAGGGCTTAGCACGCCTCTCTTCCTCTCAGTTGATCAAATTTTTGCAAATCCCGAGGAATTCCTTCCTCTTCGTTTTTCACCACAGTGTTCAAAAAGTTTTGAAAAACTCAGGTCATTACAATGACTTCAAGGCACAGAAAAGACAGGTCCTTAGTCAAATACTGTCATCTCTTCAGAACTTCTGGCATAACTGGCACAAGGCAGAAGCAAACGCAGAGAGCGTAAAAATCACTGCTGTTTCATTCAAAAACTGCTGGCACAACTGGCTCCCTGGCAGAAACAGACTCAAAACAAAACGAAAAGACAAACGCAAAACAAAATGGTGACCCGAGGTAATACCCCCGGAATCACCCGACTCCTATACAACAGGACTGACTCGATATAACAAAACAGACCGAAACAAAAAGATGACTCAAAACGGACTCAAAACAACAAGACTGACCAATACCCAAGTCAGAAAGCACAAAAACCAGCATTCACAAATGCTCAAAACAGTGCGTGCCATACGCCATATCTGGAGTAAATCGAGTGCCATCCGCAGGTGGTTCATCCCCGATCACATAGTCACATTATCCCCCACAGGTTCACTGGTCGAGTGCCGATAGACTTTGCTGGACTGGCGCGGGAATGACCCTGTTGTCAAACAGATCTTGTACATCATGGCGCAGACGAAAGCAACTGTCAGTGTCATGACCGGTTTGTTGATGGTACGCACAATACCTAGTATGGTCATGCTTTGGAGGGAGAGGATCAGGTAAAGCCGTTGATCCAATGGTTTCAGATGTCCTTCCGGATTAAGACCTCTAGAGCCTTTGACAAAGGCATATAAAGTGGGGTGAAAACCCTCTTGACTCGGGTGGATATTTGGCCGTCTGTGAGCTACTTCCGGACGCACCGGTGAATGGGGTAGCCTTTCTTGATGTGGTGGTGGTGACCATGCCCACTTCAGAAGATCTTGCAGCTGCATCACCACTGGTGGTCGCATTCGAACTGCGGGAAAACGCCCGCCTAGGCTGCTCCTTCTCCTGGTCAATAAGGCCCTGCTTCATGGCATCCTCGATCTGTACTCCCATCTCATGCAAATCTGAAAAGGTAGGGAAGGGAGCACGATCATTTTCTGCATTAGTTTGGGCTGGAGGTTGCGTACAACCATCCGTATTTGATCCTTATCCGTTGGCCTAATGGTCATCATTGAGGCCTTGGCCCTCCAGCGGGCCACGAATTCTGAGAAGCTCTCCTTAGGCTCCTGCCTCGTCGTCTCAAGATCACGGGTCGTAATCTCGATTTGGGTATTGTATGAATATTGTGCGACGAAGGCCTCGGCCATCTCCTCCCAGCTTCGTTTCACTGAATCCTCCAATTTGGCGTACCAGATGGCCGCAATACCCGACAGGGTCCTGCCAAAAAGGGAGAGCTTCTGTAATCTTGTCAAGCCCATGGGGCGCAGAACATCTGAAAACAAACTCAGGTGGACCATGGGATCTCCTGACCCGTCAAAACGGTCGATGTGAGGCATCTTGAACCTGTCCGGCAGTGTCACAGTTGAGTCAGTGTATCCGTCCTCGATGTCCGGGATGGACTTTACCCCCTGGGATTTTTTGAATAGCTTCTCAAGCTTGCTCAATTTCAGTGCCGTAGGGTCTACTTCGAGCTCGAAGGGAGAGTCCGGGTGGTTGATAGGTGTATGTGCCTTGGATAATTGAGATGGAAGCGGGGGCGGAGCTAGCCCCGTTGGAATGTCTGTATCCTCCTGAACGGCCTGGACATTCAGCAAAATGTTCTGGGCATTTGGTAGGACATTCTGGGTAGTTGGTGTCTGCTCAGGTAACGGGACCCCTGGTGGAGGAGGAACTGGATGTGAGGCCGATGCTCCGGCTTGCTGCTGGAGCCAGGTAATTAGCTCCGCCTGTTGGGCCATGATTGTGGCCTACTGTTTAGAGAACTCTGCTTGGCGGACAGCGTCCTCCTACATAAGCTTCATACTTTCCTGCATTTGACGCATCATTGCCTTCATCTCTGACGTGTTCTGCTGATCCATCTAACTGACTGGTATCTATCCCTGCAGTAGAAACTGAGACCTCAGCCTGACTGTTCACTGGTGGGGTGGATAAGGGCCACTGATCTGGTAACTGCTGAACTGGTGATTTGCGCCTGACTGGCCCTTTTACCCTGCCTCTGGCAAAGGAACACTGATTGCCCTTGAACTGAATCTTTGACCTGACAAAGTCTATCAGCACAAGTTCGATGAACCTCGGGGGATATTGGAGCCCTCTGAAGCTATGGTTCCCAGACTACCCCTAGCAAAAGAGAAAACATGCAGCATCTCAGCCTCGATTTCACGAAAACCAGATATAAGCATAGCTGAATGACTGTGCCTCCTACTGAATTCTGCCCCAAAATTCTACCCGTAAACTGATACCCTCAGGTAAACTGAATCCCAAAATATTGAACTGGTGCCCGCAGGCCTGATGCCCAAACTTGTAAACTGATACATGCATTCCTGTAGAGACGCACTTTAAAAGCACATAACAGATAAGTGAGAGCCAAAACACCCCTATGTTGGGGTAGGGTTTCCCTGTCCTATTTTGTCAGGAGCTAGGGTTTCACTACGCACGCAGCGGTTTCAAACAACCTATATCGGGTAAGCAACCTGTCCTAGTTTGGAATGGTCACTATGGATTCCGAATATGCACTAGGTCGAATGGTCAAAAGGGTGCCCCGGTAAAACCGGGGTTTGTGTTCCCATACTGGCAGAGCCCACAACCGGTCAGCCTTATGGTCATGTCTTGACAAGACAAGCCTCCGGCAAACCGTTCAGGAATAGCAGATGGCAAACACGGTGTCCTAGGCGCACCAATGCAAATGCAATGCAAAGAAACACACAAGTGTAGTCAAAACCAGATATCATGAGTTCGAGTCAAGTTCTCTCAATCCCCAGCAGAGTCACTAGAAACTGTAGACGTCCCCGAACGCCCCGGGAGGGTGAGTCCCGTTCTGTTCTTTTTGGGGTTACTACAGTTCAGGACTCAAATGTCACGGTTTTTAATCTGAACCAAAGAGTCCAAATCCGGCAAATCGTTTTGAGAAAACAGATTTTTTAGAAAGAAGTGCCAAACATGGACTGCTTCGCCAGATACAGAGTCGCCACCTAAATATTTTATTTTTGGAAAATTTAGGAAACCCTAACTCGTTGCCTAAGGCCACGTGTCCGTCATCACCAAAGTTGCCTCGGCTCGGGAACTTGGGTACGATTGGGGAAGGTCAGCTATGAGCCCCCTCTCGCCCGATCAAAGATCGGCCTCTACTAACCATGATATCAAGTTTTGAAAACATTGCGTGTTCTTATTCCGGTTATTAGCCTAGATTTACTATGTGATGCGCACAGCATACAAGTATAGACCGGGTCGCCTGAATTGGAACAAAACATTTCATGTTTGTTTTTTTGAAAGATGGTTTGCTACTCGCAAGTAGGCTTAAAATGCAGATTTTGCCACCCTCGGGTGGGCTTAGAAAAAGATGGTTTTGCCACTATCTAGTGGGCTTAAAACTCACAGTCGATGATTTGTTCCAATCCAAATAACCCAACCTTCACCCACAGGCACTCAGGCAGATATATCACATAAGCACATAGTCTCATGGTAAGCATGCTATCATGGCAATCACTCACACGCATGCAAGGATGCTAAAGCATAAAAACTCACCGAGTACTCCAAGCCAAAACAGAAACTATGTTAGAAATCATGCATGATCTTAACTTTACAGAAATGCCTAATGCAACACATGCAAAAATGCAACTATAGTAGGCTCGGCTATTCTAAACATGGCATATGAAATGCTACAGATAACAAGTATTCAACTTGAAATTGAAATACAAATGCAGTTAATATGATGCGCCGATCTCGGTGCATGCAAAACAGATGAATGAATGCAAACATGCTATCATACTGTATGCTAATTGAAACATGCCCTAATCTAACCATCATAAGCTGGTAAATAAAAGGGAGAAAGACGTGGGGTTGGAAGACATACATCACACACACGCACACTTATTACAACATTGCCCTCGCGCAGAGGGTCCGAAAGAATAATATACAGTCCCAAATAAGTAATACAGTCCGAATAAATACAAAATCCTAATTAATTAACAAATTAAACTAGGAAAGCTGTAAACTAGCATGCAAGCTAGGGACTGCCTCGACTCTATTCCGGATGATGGATGATGCATGTTTGAGCTGCTTTGCGTGGAAATCCACTGCAATGCCCCAATTAACCTCTGTTTACAGTTGATGGAAAGCGCGCCAAGCTCCGAAAGGCTGCTGATTCTTGATTTGCTGTAACAGAGAGCAGAAAAGGGGCATGGCAAAGTATTTTCACATATATATGCACACCTCAATCCTCGTGCCACCAATCACGCATATCGATGCATGATGGCCGAGGAGTCGAATTGCACGACTCAATATGAAATGAATGCATAGATAAACACAACAAGACCTAGACTCCATCATGGATAATCTGGAGTGTCGGCGACTGGGGAATTGAGACACGTTCCGTCACTCGGAGTACGAAACGTACCTCGTTTCACGTGCTCGGGCTAACTCCTATCCCAAACACAATGCAATATGCATGACATGCATAAATGCAACTAAGATACAACCTAGCATGCACAATGCTATGAAATGGCATACACGATGCACGAGGTAACATGGCACACACAATGTGCTAACATACAACCTAGCATACACAATGCTATGAAATGAAATGGCATACACAATGCATAATGGACTTACACCAACATGAGTGGACCTCAGCCACACTCACATCAGTGGCCATTAGATGGAAATGAGACACTCGAGATGCGTGCACACGTGCACGCGAACCGAGGACCGACCCTAAGGCACGAATGCCACTCTACCAAAGCATGGTAAGGCATGGGATATGGCATACAAACATGCAAATTTCAGCACTGAAATATGATGCTAAACAGCCCCGAATCATGAAAACTTGGCACCCGATGCATGAGGTGAGACCCGAAACTCGAAACTAGGCACATGGAATGACTTACAGCTATACAAAGCATGCATTATTTGAACATGAAGCATGATGACAGAGTCAAGGTTGTCCCAAAACATGAACTTTTCCAGTTTAAAGCAAGGCCAAAAAGCGCTAGCAAGATGGACTAAAGTAGCATGCGATTTTGACTAGCGAACATGGTTTACATGGAAAGTGTATGATGCACATGGAATTTCACCAAACCGTCGAAAATCAGTGAATAAAACATGTGAAAATAGGCCCAAATAACCACTGATATGCAACCATGGTATGCAACAATGATGAGCTCCTTTAGATGGCCATACAAGGAGTTATTAGGCACATACAAGATAGAAAAGTGACATGGCATATACAGCTCTGAAAATCAATATGATAGTCCCAAACTCACCAAATTGGCCCCAAAATCAATCAACAAAGCATGCAAGATAGGGCCTCTTTGGAAGGCCAAAATGACTACCAAACAAGTCAAGGAGAGAGGGGGTCACCCCCCTCTGATTTGGAAGCTGAAAACAGTGGCCAAGCCACTGGAAATCCACTGGATTCCAGTGGCTAGAAGGCCAAATGAAGCATGCAACAAGGGCTAGGATGCAAAGCTCAAAATGGGAGGCCACCAAGCATACAAGATAGCATGTGACCTTAAACAAAAATGAAATCTTAATAAAATATGAAGATGATGTCAAAACAAGCCTCTTTCCAGTTTACAACATGCCTCAAAAATGAATACAAATAGGCCTAATCTATCATGCAAAAATAGCCCTAAAAGTGAGAATAGAGACAATGGACAGCAGCTGGCCCCAACTGGTGAAGAGCCCTTCAATAAAGTTGAAGAGGGGCTCAAAATAAGGCACTTTACAGTTTACATCACGCTACGAAAATAAACACAAGTAAGGTTAAACTAGCATGCAAGAAATGGGCCTAAAAGAGGGGTAAAGAGACAAGTGGTAGTTTCTGTCCTTAAACAGAGGAGAGCCCTTCAACAAAGTTGAAGAGGGGATCAAAACAAGCCTCTTTATAGTTTATGGCCAAATCCAAAACAGCTCACAAATAAGCTTAAAATACTATGCAAAAAAAAAAGCCTAAAAGAGAGTTAAAGAGGCAAGTGATAGAAGGAAGCCTCAAACAAAGAAAGACCCTTGATCAAACATGAAAAGGGGCTCAAAATATGATCATTTCTAGTTTGGGTCGGAGCCCAAAAATGCTTGAAAGCAAAGCTTACATATGAAGCAAGAAAAGACTAGTTTAGGGGAAAAGTGTGCTTACCCTTGAAGAACAATCTTTCTAGCAGCTTTTGGTCCAAAAATCTGAGCTTCCAACCTCTGAGAGACAGCCTCAAGGTGTTTGAATGAGTGATGGAGGTCTTGTGCTATGAGGTATAGTGCAAAAATGCAAAGAAATCCAACTTTCAAGCTCTAACCACAAGCAATATAGAGAGAGAGAGAGCTTTTTGCCCTTCAAAAACTCAGAACCCCCTGAAATGAAGGAGCCCCTTGCTTATATAGAGGAATGCAAAGCTAAAGCTTCTTAAACAAGCTTGGCAAGAGCTTCATCCCTCCATACACGTGTATGGAGGGCAGATATGAGGAATCCAGGTGGTACAAAAGATCTTCCCGGAAACTAACTGAAATAGGGGGGGTGCCGGCCATCAGCAATGGCCGGCAGTGCCACACTGATGGCCGGTAGGTGTTCACCAGTAGCCGGCAGGGGCCAAGCCATGGCCGGCAGTGCCATGCCATGGCCGGCAGTACACCACAGGGGCCACCCTGAAAGGACCAGGTCAGGGTCCAAAAATGAGACAAAAAGGATACAAGGTTCGGGAAACCCGAACCAGTGACGTCCCGCCGCGACAGTCGAATGCTGGGCGAGCAATCGAACCAGCCGTTGGGTGTACCTACAAGCACAACCAAGTCTTGAGGACGGTCAAAAATGGGGTGTCTACAAGTAGTCAGAATGAGCTATGAACAGAGATAAATGAAATCTTGCAAGTAGCATGAGAGGTGTTCATTTAAGTCTCAGTGTAAAGATGACAAGAATCAATGACAACGAGATTATAGCATCCAAGTACACAGAAAGCCAATCACTTTCACCCACTAAAGCAACAAGTCACACTCTAGTTAATGAGAACTACACCTAAGGACTTTCTAAGGAAATCAAACCGAAGAAGATCAAGGGGTTTTGTGAAAATATCAGCCTTTTGATGCTCAGTGGGTACATGTTCAAGAACTACAAGGCCCTCTTCAACTAACTCTTGAATGAAATGATGACAAATGTTAATATGTTTGGTGCGGGAGTGTTGGACTGGATTTTTAGAGATGTTAATGGCACTTGTATGATCACAGAAAAGGGTGAGAGTGTCCTGGTTTATACCATAATCATGAAGATTTGCTTCATCCACAATATTTGTGCACAACAAATCCCTGCAGCAATGTCCTCATCCTCGGCGGTCGAAAGAGAGATGGCGTTTTTCTTTTTGCTATGCCAAGCAACTAGATTACTCCTAAGGTAAAAACACCCTGTCCAGTAGGCATTAGAAAAACCAGTGATTTCGACTGTAGTGTCAATCAAGAACCAAATCCCACACCCCAATGTCCCACTAACATACTTAATGATATGTTTGACCACAAGAAGATAAGACTCTTTAGGACAAGCTTGGTAACGGGCATAAACACCTATAATAAATGCAATGTCAGGCTAACTGGCTATGAGGTACAAAAGATTCCCTATCATGCTTCTATAAAGAGAAAGGTCAATATCGGTGCCATAGGAATCTTTGGAGAGGTAAAGACTAGTGCTCATGAGAATGCATGCATGTTTGGCCAACTCTAGACCGAACTTAGACATAAGGTTTTTGGCATACTTGGTCTAAGAGACAAACATACCCCGAAGGTGACTGTTGAATTCGTAAACCCAAGAAAAAAGACAACTCTCCCATCATGCTCATCTCAAACTCATGTGTCATGCAATCCAAGAAATATTTCACAAGAGAAATAGAAGTGGATCCAAACACAATATCATCAACATAAATCTGAGCGACAAGTATATGCGACTTGGTATGTTTCACAAATAAGGTCTTGCCCACACTACCCCTTTGAAAATCATTATCAAGAAGAAAGGTAGTAAGTCTATCATACCAAGCTCGAGGGGCTTGTTTCAATCCATATAACGCCTTTTCTAACTTGTAGACATGGTTTAGACATTTTGGGTCCTCAAACCTTTTTCGTTGCTAAACATATGCCTCTTCTTTCAAGTACCCATTCAAAAAGGCACTTTGCACATCCATTTGGAACAGTTTGAACACTGGAAAGCATGCAACACCAAGTAAAATACGAATAGATTCGAGACATGCAACAGGGGCAAATGTCTCATCATAGTCAACACCCTTTACTTGTGTATAGCCTTGAGCAACCAACCTAGCTTTATTTCTAACCATAGTACCATTCTCATCAGATTTATTTTTAAATATCCACTTGGTACCTATCACATTCATGTCTCTAGGTCTGGGAATAAGAGTCCAAACTTTCTTACGTTCAAATTAACCTAATTCTTCATGCATTGCATTAACCCAACTATCATCTAGTAAGGCCTCTTTTACATTCTTAGGTTCAATTAACGAAACACAGCACATATGAGATACCTTTTCCAGAATTTGTTTTTAAGTTTTCATTCGGTCTGAGACACTACTAATCACCTGTTGAACCGGATGATTCAGTTTTACCGTTGTTGATGGTTTTAAAACTTGACTGGTAGTGACTTGCGCATCGGAGGTTGTGTCTCTTTATGCACTCTTTGGACTTGGACTTACCATAGAAGTTGGTGCTGGCTCACCTTCTTGGGGTTGGCCCTATGCTTCTCCTTGACTTTGTGGTTCAGTATCCAAGATTAGAGACGCACTATCTTCTTCCATATGTATAGATGAAGTAGGAGCATCTGTGCCATCCATAACCACATTGATCGATTCTATTAAAGATAAAGTACGTAGGTTATAGACATAAAAAGCTCTACTGGTGGTTGAATACCCTAGCAAATACCTTTATCACTTCGGGAATCAAATTTTCCCAAAGGCTCTCTATCTTTGAAAATGTAACATTTACTCCCAAAAGTTTTGAAGTACTTTACATAAGGTTTCTGCCCTTTCCACAATTCATATGGAGTTTCTAAAGTGCCGGGCCTTAAATACACACGATTCACAACATAAACAATAGTATTTAAGGCTTCAACCCAAAACTTTGGAAGAACTTTCTTGCTAAGGAGCATGACCCTATCCATATCTTGAACTATCATGTTTTTCCTCTCAATAACTCCATTTTGCTGTAGAGTAATGGGTACAGAAAACTCATGCTTAATTCCATGCATATCACAAATATCCGAAAACGAGCTATTTTCAAATTCACGACCATGATCAGTTCGAATTCTTATGATACGCCCAATAGAAACACCATGTTCATTTTAGATTTTAAGGACTAAGGATTGGAAAGCATCAAACGTATCAAATTTTTTTCTCTTAAAAAGTAACCCGTGAAAAGCAAGTGTAATCGTCAACAGTTAAAAAAATGTATCTTTTACCTCCAATGCTTTCAATGCAAGTGGGTCCTATAAGATCCATATGATCAAGTTCAAGAGGACATTTGGTTGTTAAGCTGTTCACCTTTTTATGAGAGGCACGCGTTTGCTTCCCAAGTTGACATGGTCCACACACATGGTTCACATTCTTACCCATTTTGGATACTCCTCTCACATGCTCTTTGTTGGCTATCTTAGTTAGGTCTTTGAAATTCATGTGACCTAATCTTTGATGCCATAGGTCAAGATTACTTATGATGGCCGAGTGGCAAGTGAGATCATTTGTGGTAATAATCCCATACTAGTTATTAGATGTGCGAACCCCATACATGACAGTATTTCCTTTCTTATCCAAAATTCACTTTTTTTTTTTTGAAAATAATACTTCATTATGGAAATCACACATTTAACTAATGCTCAAAAGATTAGCTTTAAGGCCATTAACAAGTAAGACATTTTCGAGCTTGGGAAGACCAGCCACACTTATAGAGCCCTTACCAATCACTCTAGAAGTCCCACCGTCTCCAAACGTAATAATTCCTCCTTCATATTTTTCAAGAGATGTGAAGTAGGATTTGTCACCAGACACCATATGTGTGAGCCACGTGCTTTCAGTGCATTGTGAACAACAAAACAAGTTAAGTCACTCTTTCTCACCCATATTTTTTTGGTCTTAACAGAAACAGGACTGGCAGTCTTGGTAAACGTCTTAGCGTTGTGAACACCATCATGAATCTTGTTGTTCTGCCTAGTTTAGTTCGACTTTCATGCTTTTTTCGGAAGACGATAAGCTCTACAGTTCGGATTTCCGTGGTTCTGAATCTGATTCCATAAGTGCAATGCGAAATAGATAAACACTAAAGAGTCCAAATCTGGCAAATCTTTTGGAAAATCTATTTTTAATCAAAATGCAAAAAATGGACTGCTTTGCCAGATACAGAGTTGGCACCTAAATATTTTTGAAAAATTTAGGAAACCCATTACTCGTGCCAAAGGCCACGTGTCCGTCATCACCAAGATTGTCTCGGCTCAGAAACTTAGGTACGAGAGGGAAGGTCATGAATTAAGCACCCCCGCGCGCCCGATCAAAGATCGGCCTGTATTAATCATGATGTGAATCTTATTTACATTGTATGCTCTTATTCCGGTTATTAGGCTAACATTACTATGTGATGCACCCACAAGTATAAAGTAATTTGCAAGAATTGGAACACTTTGATTCGTGTTTGTTTTTTGAAAAGTGTTTCGAATATGTACCATTTGGAAAAGTGATCGTATATGAGCATTACTCAAATTATTTCAATTCAAACAATTTGCCTTCATCCACAGGCATTCAAGTAATTATATCAATTAAGCACTTAGCCTCATGGTGAACATGCTTTGATATGGTAACAACCACACTCATGCAATATGCTAAAGCAAATAAAAGCTTACCTAGTACTCCAAGGCAAGCCAAACAAAGCAAAATAATTAGAAAAATGCATATTCCTAACTAATGCGATATAACTAATGCAACACATGCGATATGCAATCTAAATAGGCTCGACTACTTAACATGGCATGTTAATCAATTTGATGGCATGCGGTAAAGCACGTATTCAAAGAAATGTAAGCAATAACAGTGCAAATTAGAATGATGTGTCGAGCTCAAAAAAGAATGATGCGTCGAGCTCAATGCATGCAAGACAATGGATGCAAGGCATGAGAGATGCTAAACGAAATATGATGCTCTAAACTAACCATCATAAGCAAGTAAATAAAATGGAGAAAGACATAGGGTTGGAAGACATACACATTATTACAACTGTGCCCTCACGTAGAAGGGTCTGAATAAACTAACTAGCTAAGCTAATTACTACGAATTAACTAATTATTACAAACCGAATAAACTAATTATGCTAGCTAGTTATTACAAAATCAATTAATTAATTAACTATTCTATGGAACTAACTAATTAATTACACTAATAAATTAATTACAAATTAGAATTAACTAATTAATTACAATATGAATACAACATGAAAGAAGTACATAAGCTAACTAATCAACCTCAGGAAGCGATGAATGCTCACGTATGCACGGATTTCCACCCGAAAAGCTCACTGTTCTGCTGCCAGAATGCCTCTGTTGCACAGTTAGAACATCTTTTCACCTCAGTCTCTGCTTTGTTCTGTTCCAAAAAGTTGTTGCTCAATTTGACAAAAGTGGCCGGCAGGCCAGAAGTAGTATCCGACCGGTCACAAATGGTAGCCTGTCGTCCAAAAGAAGTGGCCTATCGGCCTGTAGACACCCCATTTTTGACCGACCTTAAGACTCAGACGTCACCGATTGAGCGCTTGGTGATGTTGCATATTGTGCTCGTTCAGAAGTCTTAGAGTCTCGGCCGCGAGCCCTGCCTCCGGACTTCCGAACCCTTTCTGTACTTTGCCTCGGTTTGCGAACCAAGCTCAGTTTTCTCTGTTTCTCTTCCCGAAGGGAGGAAGAGGTCTAGTAGATCATCTCTCAGTGGCCGTAGGCTACGTTTTGTGGTCGTAGGCCATTTTCCCCATTTTGGAGCCCGGTTCCTGGTTTTCGGAGCCGTCAGGCCGTGTGCCTCGGTTCGGGACCGCCTAACCATCTCCGATTGCCCCGGTTTTTGGCATGCATTTTATTTACTCCCTTTCGAGGGACACTGGGGTCCGAGAGACCAATTTCGTGGTCGAACACCACTCCCGGTGCCTAACAGCCCACTTTCGGGGCCCCGAACTGCGTGTTTCGGCTCCCGAACCTTCATTCTACATTTTTGGGCTCTGACCGAACTTGAGATAGTCATATTTTCAGGTCCTTTTCATGTTTGATTAAGGACTTTTTGTTGTTTGACATCTCCATATACCACTTACTTCTTTACCCCTCGTTTTTCCCCTTTTCTTGCACGGTATTTTAGGTGTACTTTTGGGCTGTGTTGGACTTGGTTGTAAACTACAAAGTATCTTATTTTGAGTCCCTCTTCAACTTTGTTGAAGGGCTCTCGGCCATTTGGGACCCGCAGCTATCACTCGCCCTTTTACCTCACCCTTTTGGCCTTTTTGGGGGGAATTTTGAATCCGAAATTCCCCCCCTTTTTTCCCCCCTCTTTTTCACCTCATTTGCCTATATATACAGCCCCTCCCCAGCTGGTTTAAGGGTTACAAAATATCTGATTTGGGAGCTCCTCCATACAATCTCTCTCTCTCTCTATATTCTAACCTTAAAACTCCAAGTTCCTACACCCATTTCTTCACCACCACCAAGCACCACCACCACTACTCCATTCCGACAGATAGGAGTGGCTTTCCAGCAGCTAAGAGGCAACATTTTTCAGTCCTAGAGGCAGCAAAGGTTGGGTCTTCAAGGGTGAGCACTCTTCTCCCTCTTTCTAGTTCATTTTTGCCTCATTTTTTTAGCCTCTTTACTTGCTGTTTTGAGCTCCGACCAAAACAGAAAATGTCATTTTTTGAGCTATATTCCATGTTTCATTAAGGGCTTATTACAGTTTGAAGCTTATTTTTGACACTTTCTTCATTACCCCTTTGTATGCCATTATTTTGCATGATTCTTTTAGCCTATGTGTGATCTGTTTTTGAGCATGATGTAAACTGTGGTTAGGCTTATTTTGAGCCCTTCTTCAACATTGAAGAAGGGCTCAACACTGTTGGGGACCTCCATGTATGACTTGCTTCATTACCCCTCTTTGGTCCCCATTTTTGCATTTTTTTTTAGCCTATCATGCTTCTGTTTTTCGGCCATGATCAGAACTGAAAGTGGCCATATTTTGACCCCCTTGACATGTTTCATTAAGGGTCTTTGGCTGTTTGATGCATGTTTTGTATACTTCATGTTATAGCCCTTGGTTGGCCTTAATCTTGCATTGCATCTTTAGCATGTTTGTATACTGTTTTGGGACTTGTCATCTACTGTGAGTAGTCATATTTTTGGTCCCTATTCAGTGTTGTAGAAGGGTCTTTTTCTGTTTGGGTCTTGCATCTACCACTTGCTTCATTGCCTCCCTTGCGGAGCCATTTTTGTATGCCATTTTAGCCCTACCTGCGCTTGCTGTTTGACCATGCTTTGTACTGTAAAAATGTTTTTCTCGGGGCTGTCTTGCTTCTGTATTCACACTTCGTGTGCAAATAATGCATGTATTGCATAGTTGTAGGCCATTTCATATGCCTAATTTTGAGTTTCGGGATGCGTCTCATGTATCGGGTGCCATATTCCCATGATTCGGGGCTGTTAAGCATCATATTTCAGTGATTGAAATTCATATGTTTGTATGCCATGATCCATGCCTTGCCATACCTTGTTAGAGTGGCATTCGTGCCTTAGGTCCGGTCCTCGGTTTGCGTGCATACGTGCACGTATTTCGAGCGTCCCATTTTCATTTTATGGCCTCTTATGCGAGTGTGGCTGAGGTCCACTCACATTGGTGTAAGTCCATCTTGCATTGTGTATGCCATGTCTCAATGCGTTGTGCATGTTATGTTGTTAGCATTGTGTGTGCCATGTAGTTGCATTGCATGTTCATATGTTTGCATGCCCATGTTGCATACTAGATCACATGCCTAGGTTGCATTGCATTGGCATGCATGCCTTGCCTCTTGATCAAGTGATAGAGGTTGGGCTTTATGTGTTTGTTTGATTTGCATGACATTTGAAATCAAAGTGCATACTTGGTTTCTTGGGCCATCACGCATCGAAATGCGCAATTGGTGGTCCGAGTATCAAGGAACATACCCCTTTGAGTCAAAATCATGATAAGGGATGTGTTGGTGCACACATTTGCTGGAAATTTCATGCCATACACTGTCTGTCTGCTGTTGCTGTCAAAACTGTCCTCTGCAGGAATTTTCTGCCGACCGGCAGTATAGAGTGCCGACCGGCACTTTATGGGTAGCCGATAACCTCTCAAGCAGCCGGTGGTCATTTTACATGGCCGGTGGCCATTCCATCCAGCCGGTGGTGTACAGCAGCATGCAAGGAAGGTGTTCTGGAACTTTGGCAATTTTTGGAGAGACAGGGCAGTAAGAACAGAGACAGCAGTGGTATGGTGCGGATTTTCCGGGCAAGTCGGATTCGAGCATGCATCATTCGCGCATCCCGAGGCAGGGCTGAGGCCCCTTTCTTTTTTTATATATTGAATTTAATTTGATAATTAGAAATTTTGTAATAATTCATTTATTATGTATTTGGACTGTACTATTTGGGACTGTATATTCTTTTGGTCCCTCCGTGTGAGGGCATATTTGTAATAAGTGTGGGTGAGTGTGTGTATGTCTTCCAACCCCCATTTCTTTTTCCCTTTTATTTACCTGCTTATGATGGTAGATTAGGGCATATTTAAAATTAGCATACCTTATGCAATGCATGCGTGCATCCATGCATTTGTTGACATACATCAGGCTTGGCACATCATACAAACTGCACGTACTTTCAATTCCAAATTGAATACGTGATAGTTGTAGCATTTCACATGCCATGTCTAGGATAGCCGAGCCTGCCTAGATTACATCTTTGCATGTGTTGCATTAGCCATTTCAGTATGCTTAGGTCCATGCATGGATTTCTAATAAGCTTCTGTTTTGGCTTGGAGTACTAGGTGAGTTTTTATGCTTTAGCATCCTTGCATGTGTGTGAGTATTGCCATAACAGCATAATTACCATGAGGCTAGCTGCTTATGTGATATAACTGCTTGAATGCCTGTGGGTGGAGGTCAAATTACTTAAATTGGGATAATGCATTAAAACTGTGAGTTTTAAGCCCACTAGATAGTGGCAAAACCATCTTTTTCTAAAGCCCACTTGAGGGTGGCAAAACCTGCATTTTAGCCTACTTGCGAGTAGCAAATCATTTTCAAAACAAACTTACAATGTTTTGTTCCAATTTAGGCGATTTGGTCTATACTTGTTTGCTGTGCGCATAACATAGTAATTCTAGGCTAATAACCGGAATAAGAACACATAACGTTTTCAAAATTGGGTATCACGGTTAGTAGAGGCCGGTCTTCGGACCGGGCGAGAGGGGGTGCTCATAGTTGACCTTCCCCGATCGTACCCAAGTTCCCGAGCCGAGGCAACTTTGGTGATGACGGACACGTGGCCTTTGGCACCGAGTCAGGGTTTCCTAAATTTCCCAAAAATAAAATATTTAGGTGGCGACTCTGTATCTGGCGAAGCAGTCCATGTTTGGCACTTCTTTTCAAAAAATCTGTTTTTCTCAAAAAACGATTTGTCGGATTTGGACTCTTTGGTTCAAGATTAAGAACCGTGACATTTGAGTCCTTGAACTGTAGTGACCCCAATATCGAACCGGAACGGGGGGGGACTCGCACTCCCTCGCCCGGGATGCGTTCGGGGACGTCTACAGTTTCTGGCGACTCTGCTGGGGATTTTAGAG
Organism: Camellia japonica; assembly: GCA_030407325.1. Lineage (NCBI taxonomy): Eukaryota > Viridiplantae > Streptophyta > Magnoliopsida > Ericales > Theaceae > Camellia > Camellia japonica. The sequence continues at coordinate 93,133,440 of JAPPVO010000007.1, forward strand.
AACTTGACTCGAACTCGTGATATCCTGTTTTGACTACACTTATGTGTTTCTTTGCATTGCATGTGCATTGGTGCGCCTAGGACACCGTGTTGGCCATCTGCTATTCCTGAGCGGTTTGCTGGAGGCTTGTCTTGTCAAGGCATGACCATAAGGCTGACCGGTTGCGGGCTCTGCCAGTATGGGAACACAAACCCCGGTTTTACCGGGGCACCCTTTTCGACCATTCGACCTAGTGCATATCGAAATCCTTAGCGACCATTCCAAGCTAGGACAGGTTGCTCACCCGATCATAGGTTGTTTGAAACCGCTGCGTGCTGTAGACACCCCATTTTTGACCGACCTTAAGACTCAGACGTCACCGGTTGAGCGCTCGGTGATGTTGCATATTGTGCTCGTTCAGAAGTCTCAGAGTCGCGGCCGTGCGCCCTGCCTCCAGACTTCCGAACCCTCTTCTGTGCCTTGTCTCGGTTTGCGAACCAGACTCGGTTTTCTCTGTTTTCTTTCCTGCGGGGAGGGAGAGGTCCAGTAGACCGTCTCCCAGTGGCCGTGGGCTACGTTTCGTGGCCATAGGCCATTTTGCCCATTTCGGAGCCGTCAGGCCGTGTGCCTCGGTTCGGGACCGCCCAACCATCTCCGATTTCTCCGGTTTTTGGCAAGTGCCTCTGTTTTATCATACCGAGGAACACTGGGGTCTTAGATACCCACTTCGTGGCCGAACACCACTTTCGGTGCCTACAGCCTATTTTCGGGACCCCGAACTGCGTGATTTGGGCCCCGAGCATTCATTTTGCATCAGTTTTTGTTCAATTTTGGCAGGTACCTCTGTTTTAGCACCAGGAAGATCACTGGAGGGTGGGAGGCCAGCAATTATCTCAGATAACCAGTTATGCTCTTCCGGCGCCCGTTTTGCTCACTTCCGGGCTAATGTTGACTACCCTAGGAGCATTTTCTTCAAGCCCAAACTACATATTTGTGATGAGGGCACATGGGAGGACCCTAAAAACTGGTGGTCGGCCAATAATTCTTTATTTCATTTTTGAGCCTCTCCTTCAAATGCAATGTTGTGACTCCTGTTCCAGAGTTGTTAAATTCCAACCATGGGACCTTGTTCTACACACTTGGGAGGACACCAAAATATGGTGGCCGGCCATTAATTGTTCACTTCATTTTTGGCCATGGCCGGCCGGCCATGGGGAGTGGCTGGCCGACCAGTGGGGTGGCCGGCCGGCCATCTTCAAGAAAAGCACCTGGCCGGCCTGCTTTCTCCTTTTGACCACTTTACAGCTGTCCAGCTGTTTTTCAAAATATCTCAGCCCTCCGGGGGATATTTTGGGAGGGAAAGCTTGGGTGCATTTCCCTCCCCTTTTACACCCCTTTTGGTCCATTTAAGGGGCTGATGAGCTCCTTTGTGATGGTTAGCAAAATTCTTCTCAAGACTTCATCTCCATTTGATTTCATCTCCATCTCCAAAAACCTCAAAAATCCTTAAGTTTTGGCCTCATTTGTTCATCAACACCAAGCACTACCTTCACCACTTCATTTCCAGCAGCAAGGAGTTCTTGGAGGGTTTAGAAGCAACTTTCATCAAGCAAAGAGGTAGCAAAAGTCTTGTCTTCAAGGGTAAATCTCAAAACCCTCTTTTGTATCATTTTCTTGCTTCCTTTCTTAACCCTATTTCCATATTGTATTGAGCTTCGACCCCTACTTAAAGTGGTCCCCTTTTGAGCTCATTTTGATCTTTGATTAAGGGCTCAACCCTGTTTGAGCCCTCTATGGCACACTTGCTTCAATAGCATCTTCTATGTCAATATTTTGCATTGAATATCTAGCTTATGAATGATCTGATTTTGAGCCTGATATAAACTGTGAGTGGACCTATTTTGAGCCCCTCTTCAACATTTAAGAAGGGCTCAACCCTGTTTGGCCTCTCTATCATGCACTTTCTTTGTAATTCCCCATATTTACCGTAAAATTGCATGATTTATTTGGTCTATTTGTGATCTGATTTGGAGCATCTCATGAACTGATATTGTGCTTATTTTGAGCCCCTCTCCAACATTGAAGAAGGGCTCAACCTTGTTTTCATGCTCTGCATGCCACTTGCTTTGAATTCATGTTCTACTCTTACTCTTGCATGCTATTTTTAGCTCATGAGTGATCTGTTTTCGGGCATACAATATATTGTGAGTGGGACTATTTTGAGCCCCTCTTCAACATTGAAGAAGGGCTCAACCATGTTTGGTAACTCCATCTTACACTTGCTTCACAATTCCTCCAATTTAGCGTAAAATTGCATGCTTTGTTAGGCTTGCTTAGCTTCTGTTTTTGGCCATCATCAGGCCTGAAAAGTGTCTTATTTTGACCTAATCTTCATGTTATGTTAAGGGTCCAAGGCTGTTTGGTGCATCCTTTTGCCATCTCATGTTATAGCCTTTGTTGGCTTTATTTTGCATGCTATGTTGAGCATGTCTACATACTGAATCGAGGGATGTCATCTACTGAAAATGTGCATATTTTTGGTCCCTCTTTAATGTTGTAGAACTGTATTTTTCAGTTTGAGCATTGTATATATCGTTTGCTTCATTATTCCCCTCTTTTCCCCCATTTTTGCATGCTATTTTTGCCATACTTGTGATTGTTGTTTGGCCATTCTTTGTACTGGAAAAATGCTATTTTAGGGGCTGCCTAGCATCTGTCTTTACATGTCATGTCCATATTGTGCATGTTTGGCATAGCTGTAGGCCATTTCGGGTGCATAACATTGCATTTCGGGCATCGGGTGTAATTTTGCTATAATTCGGGGGCTGTTTTTGCATCACTTTGGCTGCTGAAATTTACATTTTTCATATGCCATATGCTACATCTCATTTCTATCATCGCCTCGGTTTGCGCGCCCGTGGGCACGCATTTCGAGGCACCTCACTTTTTATCCGAACGGCCTCTCATGTGAGTGTGGCTGAGGCCCTCTCATGTTAGTATAAGTCCATTTCACATTTCGTATGTCATTTCATGCTTTAATGCATCGCCTCGGTTTGCGCGCCCGCGGGCACGCATTTCGAGGCACTTCACTTTTATCCGACGGCCTCTTGTGTGAGTGTGGCTGAGGCCCTCTCGTGTTAGTGTAAGCCCATCATTGCATTGTGTATGCCATTCTATGCTTTAGAATCATTTCCTCGGTTTGCGCACCCGTGTGCACGCATTTCGAGGCATCTCATTTTCATAGCATTGTGCATGCTAGGATTGTATCTTAGTCGCATTCATGCATATCATGCATATTGCATCGTGTTCGGGATAGGAGTTAGCCCGGGCACGGGAAACGAGGCACGTTTCGTACTCCGAGTGACGGAACGGGTCTCAATTCCCAAGTCACCGACACTCCGGATTACCCATGATGGAGTTAGGTTTTGTTGTAGCATTCATCTACATTGCACCTTATATTGAGTTGTGCAATCCGATTCCTCGGCCATCATGCATCGATATGCGTGATTGGTGGCACGAGAATCGAGGCATGCATATATTTGTGAAATACATTGCTATGCCCTTTTCCTGCTCTCTGTTGCAGCAAGATAAGGAATCATCAACTTTTCGGAGTCTGGCGCGCATTTCGAGAAACATTGCAAACAGAGGCTAAATTGGGCATCCCAGTGGATTTCCGCGCAAGGCAGCCCAGCATACATCATTCATCAGAAGCGAGGCAGCCCCTGGCTTGCATGCCAGTTTAAAGCTTTCTTAGTTTAATTTGTTAATTAATTAGAAAATCTGTATTATTTCGATCTGTATTATTCTTTTATTTCGGACTGTATTATTATTTATTCGGACCCTCTGTGCGAGGGCAAAACTGTAATAAGTGTGGGTGAGTGTGATGTATGTCTTCCAACCCCACGTCTTTCTTCCCTTTTATTTACCCGCTTATGATGGTTAGATATAGGGCATATTTCGATTAGCATACAGTATGACAGCATGTCTGCATCATTCATCTGTTTTGCACGCACCGGGCTCGGCGCATCGTACAAACTGCATTTGTATTTCAATTCCAAATTGAATACGTGTTAGCTGTAGCATTCCATATGCCATGTTTAGAATAGCCGAGCCTGCTATAGTTGCATCTTTGCATGTGTTGCATTAGACATTCCTGTATATTTAGGATCATGCATGATTTCTAATAAGTTTTCTGTTTTGGCTTGGAGTACTCGGTAAGTACTTATGCTTTAGCATCCTTGCATGTGTGTGAGTGTTGCCATGATAGCATGCTTACCATGAGGCTAACTGCTTATGTGATATAACTGCCTTGAATGCCTGTGGGTGGAGGTTGAGTTGCTTGGATTGGGACAATGCATTGAATGTTTGTTTTAAGCCCACTAGATAGTGGCAAAATCATGTTTTCTAAGCCCACCTGAGGGTGGCAAATCCACGTCTTAGCCTACCTGCGGGTAGCACCATCAAACCATTTTCAAACAAACAAACATGAAATGTTTTGTTCCAATTCAGGCGACTCAGTCTATACTTATTTGCTGCGAGCATCACATAGTAACCTAGGCTAATAACCGGAATAAGAGCATACAATGTTTTCAAAACAGATATCATGGTTAGTAGAGGCCGGTCTTTGACCGGGCGAGGGGGTGCTCACGAAGTGACCTTCCCCAATCGTACCAAAGTTCCCGAGCCGAGGCAACTTTGGTGATGACGGACACGTGGCCTTTGGCACCGAGTCAGGGTTTCCTAAATTTCCCATTAAAAAACATTTAGGTGGCGACTCTGTATCTGGCGAAGCAGTCCATGTTTGGCACTTCTTTCAAAAAATCTGTTTTCAAAACGATTTGCCGGATTTGGACTCTTTGGTTCAAGATTAAGAACCGTGACATTTGAGTCCTTGAACTGTAGTGACCCCAATATGAACAGAACGGGACTTAACCCTCCCGGGGCGTTCGGGGACGTCTACAGTTTCTGGCGACTCTGCTGGGGATTTAGAGAACTTGACTCGAACTCGTGATATCTGGTTTTGAATACATTTGTGTGTTTCTTTGCATTGCATTTGCATTGGTGCGCCTAGGACACCGTGTTTGCCATATGCCATTCCCTAACGATTTGCCGGAGGCTTGTCTTGTCAAGTCATGTCCGTAAGGCTGATCGGCTCTGGGCTCTGACAGCATGGGAACACAAACCCTGGTTTTACCGGGGCACCCTTTTTGACCATTCGACCTAGTGCATATTCGGATCATAGTGACCATTCCAAACTAGGACAGGTTGCTTACCCGTTTATAGGTTGTTTGAAACCGCTGCGTGCGTAGTGAAACCCTAGCTCCTGACAAAATAGGACAGGGAAACCCTACCCCAACATAGGGGTGTTTTGGCTCTCACTTATCTGTTATGTGCTTTAGAGTGCGTCTCTACAGGAATGCATGTATCAGTCTATAAGTTTGGGCATCAGGCCTGCGGGCATCGTTCAGGCCTGCGGGCATCAGTCAGTATCTGAGAATCAGTTGTCTGCGGATATCCGATTCAGTTTTGGGGAACAGTGATACAGGAACAGTGATCAGTGGTTGAGGACAGTGTATTTCCAGCTTATCAAACTGCGTGTTGTATGCCCGACTGTGTGTTGTGTGTATTTAATTTAAGCTGTTTTGCTGCCCGTTTTTCTGGTTATTTATTTCCTTTTTGCTTTATTATCTTTTTGCTAGGGCAGTTTTTAGCACGATTGCTTCCGAACCAGTAGATACTCCCCAAGCACTCTGGACACGAGGTCGCCGACTCAACCGATCCGAGGATCTCGTTGACGGACATCCAGTGTTTCACTCTCTACCCCCAGTTGCCAGAAGAAGGCCAAGGAGGCGTAGTGTGTCAGAGCAGGGATTACCAGGACAGAGGGCTACTTTGACAGTGAACAGCCAGGCTGAGATTTCTGTGTCTGCTATAGAAGTACATTTACCGGGCATCCAGATGGAACAGCAGAATACATCAGTGGTAGAGGCGATGATGCGCCAGATGCAAGAAAGCATGAGGCAGATGCAAGAGGATTCCATCCGCCAAGCGGAATTTTCTAAACAACAGGCCGCAGTCATGGCCCAGCAGGCCGAGCTGATTACTAGGCTGCAACAGCAGAATGCAGCCTCTGCTTCACATCAGGTTCCCCCTCCACCAGCAGCTCCACTACCCGAGCAGGCACCTACGGGTCAGAATGCCTTGCCAAATCCTCCGAACCCTCAGAATACCTTACCAAACCCTCAGAATACCTTCCCGAATACCCAGAACACCCTACCCAATGTCCAAAATATCCAGGAGGACACCAACATTCCAACGGGGCTGGCTCCGCCCCCGCTTCTGCCACAACTGTCCAAGAATCTTACACCCAACCACCCGGACTCTCCCTTTGAGTTCGAGGTAGATCATACAGCTCTGAAGCTGAGTAAGTTGGAGAAACTTTTCAAGAAGTCGCAGGGGGTGAAGGCCATCCCAGACATCGAAGATGGGTACACTGACGTGGCTGTAACATTGCCAGACAGATTCAAGATGCCACAGATTGACCGTTTTGATGGGTCAGGGATCCTATGGTCCATCTCCGCCTATTTTCAGACATCTTGAGGCCAATGGGCCTAACCTGACCACAAAAGCTTTCTTTGTTTGGCAGAACTTGTCGGGGGTGGCGGCCATCTGGTATGCCAAGTTAGAAGATGATGTGAAGAGAAATTGGGATGAGATGGCTGAGGCCTTCGTTGCGCAGTACTCGTATAATACACAGATCGAGATTACAACACGTGATCTCGAGACGACGAGGCAAGAACCCAAGGAGTCTTTCTCCGATTTTGTAACTCGGTGGAGAGCAAAGGCATCGATGATGACCTTGAGGCCAACAGATAAAGATCAGATCCGGATGATTGTGCGCAATCTCCAACCGAAGTTAATGCAGAAGATGATCGTACTCCCCTTTCTGACTTTCTCAGACTTACACGAAATGGGGGTACAGATCGAAGACGCGATGAAGCAAAGGTTGATTGACCAGGACCGGGAGCAGCCCCGAAGGACGTTCAACCGCAATAACATCGCAGGCCCGAGTGGCGCTGCAAACACAAGGACTTCTGAGGTCGGTATGGTCACCACCATTCCCCCTTCCCAAACAAGGCTTGCAGCGGCCGCACCCTTTTCCAGTACATCCGAGAGCAGTAACCAAGCCTCGAGATTTCAGCCCAGAGGCCAAAGAACCTTTACTCCACTATACATGCCTTTGTCCAAGGCTCTCGGGGTGTTAATCAAAAAGAAGCATCTGACACCTTTAGAGCCGAGGCCATTGCCAAATCCACTCCCTCCCTCTCATGACCTAGCAAAGTACTGTGCGTACCACCAACAGCACGGTCACGACACCGACCGTTGCTACAGACTGCGTCACGAGATTCAAGACCTCGTTGACAAGAATATCATTCTACCTCCCGAAAAACCCAACGTCACAACAAATCCCCTCCCACCACACAACCAAGCCCCTCCTCCCAAAAGAGTCAACCTCATCCAAACTGGGGTCGTGTCTTACGATCCTAGTATCTATATTACTCCCTCTCACCTACCCAAGCCGGGGGTGATCCTTCCAGATTGCACTGACTTGTGCAAGTTGGACACCTTTATAACCCAATCCGAGCCAGAGGTGGTGACCATCGAAGATGGAATGGGACAGATTTCAGAGGAGAGCAGAGTTGACGAATCTGGGATGGAACAGTCTGGGAATCTAGCCGGAAGAGCCTATGATCCAAGCGAGTACATCTTATCAGTAGGCCAGTTTAAGCTGAGTGTGGGGCTACCGAAAAAAGCTGAGCTGTGTATGATTCGGGGGGACAGACTTGAACAAGGGGGAGATGATCTGACAACAGTGGAAGAGGATTTTGCCAACTTCCAGTTCTTCAACGACCAAGAATCAGGAGATGCTGCAATCAACTGGTTCGACTATGAGGAGTCGGCAGAAGTCACTGGGTGGTTAGATGATCAGCCAGATGCTGCAGAATTTCAATCAGAGCAAGGCCCGGCAGGGGCAGGAGTATCAATGGTGGCCGGAAGGGCCGAGGATCAGAAAGTATTGCCGGAGAGCACCGGTACAAAGAATTTTGCTCAGGACCAAGATGTTGTGAAAACTGAGCAACAAACCGTACTAACACAGGAGGAGCAAATGAAGAATTGGGATTCTGAGAGAATCCGCAAAGCCAAGAACCATGAAGAAATTGAAAGTGCTGCGAGCACGAAAGCAAGACATGCTATGAGCATGTGGGATGAAAATACCGAGGGTATGAACTTGTCGGAACCAGATAGGTGCCTGTTGAACGCTAATGGAATGTGGTGGGAAGACGACGACTTATGTCTTGCCCACACGGATGAAGATTGGGCAGGTGCTCAACCAGATGACACTTGGTACCTCGATGAGGTGGACCACATGACCAGGAGTGGGCGGTATTTCAAGCCCCCACACCTTGATCAACCTGAGGCATCTGGAAAAGATAAAGAGGCTGAGAAACAGAGAGAGAAACAGATAGAAGAAGAAGCTGTGCTCAAACAATTGAAGAAGATACAAGCAGACATCTCCATCTGGGGACTGCTTATGGCATCAAGGGTGCACAGACAAGCCGTCCTATCTGCCATGGACAAGGCCAAACTCTCAATAGACACTACACCAGAACAACTGGTTGGGTTGGTTTTTCCGGGAGGGGGTTCCCCGGCACTAACCTTTACAGACAAGGAATTGCCGCCTGAGGGCGTAAACCATAACAAACCTCTCTACGTCTCCGTGGAGTCTAGAGGCAAATGGATACCGGTGGTACTTGTTGATACCGGGTCCGCCATCAATGTCTGCCCAGTCAGAACAGCATATGCAGTTGGGTTGAAGCCCGCGGACTTCACACCAACAACTCAGGTGATCAAAGCTTATGATAATACGAGTAGGGAAGTGATGGGATTGTCAAGATTCAAACTAAGGTTGGTCCAGGACAACACAATGTCGAATTTCATGTCTTGGACGTTCCCGCAACCTTCAACTTACTCTTGGGGCGGCCGTGGCTGCACCAAGTAAAGGCAGTCTCTTCCACTCTACATCAGATGGTGAAATACCCCTATGAAAAGGGAGTAGCCACTGTATTTGGGAACTCATCAATCCATCCCCCTCCCGAGGTATCTACGCCGGTCCTGGAAATTGAGCATGGCACAGAAGATGTCTTCTTATCAGGATTCACTTTGGCTGAGGCCCGGGTAGTACAGAACATTATGGCTGTGAATGAAGGTGTATACGTCAGTGCCCAATCAGTCTACCTCATGAACAAGCTACAACATATTCCCGGGATGGGATTAGGAAGGAGCGGCAGGAAAGGAGTCGCAGCATTGGCCGAAGTGCCACACAACCCGCATACCTTTGGACTGGGTTATCTGCCCACCAAAGAGGACTGGGTGAGGAAAGGAAAGGAAATGGCCGGCAGAGCCAGAGCGAAGCAGGCTGGGAAGCCGTTTGACCTAATACACAGGCCCATTCAGGGTACCCTGAACGGACGCTTTGTCCGGGAGGGGGAGGATTTTCCATTTTGCGGCTTCCCAGAGCCATGGATAAACGCGGAGAAGAAGCGCGTACCAGGTTTCGAAATCTTCTTCGACCTGCAACTATCCGGGGATGACGTTGCCACAGAGCAGACAGACCCAACAACTGAGGTTGAGCAGAATAAAGCAGGGGATCCTGAGGGCACAGATTTTGAAATGGGGGTAGCACTGGCATGTCTCCTCTCTGATCCTCCGATCGACCAAGAGTGCTTGGGGGATAACTTCGAGGTTTCCATGATTGGAAATGAAACGGCTGCGAGCCGACCAGCAGCTATCTTGGATGCATCAATCGCACCCTCTCTCACTTGGCAGTACGAGGAGGGATTTTTGTCCAGCAGTTTCGGGTCAGGTAGTGAGCCGGAATCTGATTCCACCGAGTCCTGTGAGTCGGAATCAGGTTCCAGCTCGACTGAGTCTGAGTCTGGTACTCCTGGGGATGTTAACCCGGATGCCACAGTCCTGTCTAGGTCGTCTTTTTCCTTTTCTTTTGAGTCTGTTGTAACAGAAGAATTGGACGATTTGGATGAACTTAATGAGAATGAGGTGAATGTGGTTTCCGAGTATTTCTCTGTGCCTTTGATTTATTGCATTGATTCAGACTTTCAAAATTTTGATCAAAACGACGAGGACGAAGTTCCTCCGGTTTTACAACGTTTAATTGAGCAAGAGCAAGAGAGATTTGTTAAACCATTAATGGATGAAATCATTACCGTGAACATTGGTACTGAGGAGGACCCGCGGCTGGTCCAGATCGGGTCCACGTTGTCTTCTGAGGAACGCGAGCGCTTAGTCGCTTTATTAAAAGATTTCAAAGATGTTTTCGCGTGGTCCTACGAAGACATGCCTGGAATCGATCCTGAGATTGTACAGCATCGGATCCCCCTTGACCCCGAGGCCCGACCTGTCAAGCAGAAACTCAGAAGGATCCGCCCGGATTGGGCTCTCAAGATTAAAGAAGAGGTCACCAAGCAAATCGACGCAGGCTTCCTGCTGGTATCAGAGTACCCGACTTGGTTGGCCAACATTGTTCCGGTGCCGAAGAAGGATGGCAGGATCCGTGTGTGTGTAGACTTCAGGGATTTGAACAAAGCTAGTCCGAAGGACGATTTTCCCTTACCGCACATCGATGAGTTGGTAGATTTCACAGCAGGGCATGCATTGCTCTCATTCATGGATGGCTTCTCAGGATACAACCAGATAGTGATGGCACCAGAAGATAGAGAAAAGACTGCATTCACCACCCCGTGGGGAACATACTGCTACCGGGTAATGCCGTTTGGGTTGAAGAATGCTGGAGCTACTTATCAACGGGCCGCGACCACAATACTACATGATATGATCCACAAAGAGGTTGAGGTGTACGTGGACGACATGATTGTCAAGTCCAAAGAAAGAGAGGGCCACTACACCGCCTTGCATAAGTTTTTCCAAAGGATCAGGGAATTCCGGTTGCGGCTAAACCCTCAGAAATGTACATTCGGTGTTACAGCGGGAAAAATGCTGGGGTTTCTGATCACACAATGAGGCATCGAGGTCGATCCTTCCAAAATCAAGGCCATCTTAGAAATGCCACCACCAAGGACTGAAAAGGAGGTGCGAGGCTTTCTGGGTAAAGTGCAATTCATAAGACGGTTTATCTCAAAATTAACCTTGACTTGTGAACCACTTTTTGGTCTCCTGAAGAAAGGCAAGAAGTTCCAATGGGACGGCCGATGTCAAGCTGCATTTGAACAGATTAAAGAATATTTACAGAACCCGCCCGTGTTATCACTGCCAGAACCAAGGAAACCGTTGATTTTGTATCTGTTAGTAACTGAAACTACGATGGGCTGCATGCTTGCACAAGAATCAGAGGATAAGGTGGATAGAGCCATCTACTATCTCAGCAAGAAGATGCTGGAGTATGAAACCCGGTATACATCGCTGGAAAAGGCTTGTTTAGCTTTGGTATGGGCTACCAGGAAGCTGCGGCACTACCTGTTAGCTCACTCTGTAATGTTGGTTTCGCGACTTGATCCCATCAAATATCTTTTCGAGAAACCAGCGCTTACGGGTAGGCTAGCTCGTTGGTTGCTGTTGCTCTCCGAATTTGATCTCACGTATGTGACACGCAAGTCAGTGAAAGGAAGAGCAGTGGCAGAGTTCCTTGCCGACCACCCGGTTGAGGGGGATGAAGTAGTTGAGTACCTGTTCCCAGATGAATCAATTCTGCATATCGACGATGAAACCTGGACGATGTATTTTGACGGAGCGTCGAATCAACATGGGTATGGGATAGGAGTGTTGTTGATAGCACCCGATGATTCCCGTATCCCTCTAGCCTTCAAACCCCGATTCAAAGTCTCGAACAATGAAGCAGAATATGAGGCGTGTATTGCTGGTCTAGAAGCAGCCCTAGAACTAGGGGCAAGACGGTTGGACGTCATTGGGGACTCGAACCTTGTTGTGTCTCAAGCTAAAGGAGACTGGAAAGTAAAAGAGGAAAAGATGATGATGTATCACCAAACCTTGGATTTGCTGATCCCTCAGTTTGAGAAGCTAAGTTTTACTCATCTACATCCTCGGGAACGGGAAGGAGGAGGCCCTCTCATCCTCTTCTATGGGATAACCTCTGCACCATCATCACCATCCGGATCAGAGCTGTCATCCTCCGGATCTCCCTTGGCCTCGCCTCCGCTCCTGGAACCAAGACCGGAGCCTCCCTCCCCAGGAGATGTCTCTGACTCACGGTCTGCAACCTCCTCCTCCTCATCCTCGACAATGGGTGCCCTGCGTCTGCGAGATGGCCCCGCTCCTCGAGCTCCTCGGTAAGGCCTGGATGGCCCAGCTCCTCGAGTCCCTGTACCTCGAACATGCCCAGCACCTCGACCTCTCTGAGAAGGCCCTGGTGGCCTGGCCCGCGACGGAGCATATACGGGAGGCATCTGAAAATGGAAAGTGCAATACATCAGTTCAAAAATGAAAAGCAGGTGCAAGTACAGTATGTGAGTAGGGTGTGTGCCAGATGTGTCCCACACAGCCTATCATTGCAGTGGAATGTTCAAAACCAGCATGTCATCACAAATAGGATAAATGCAAGGGAGATGAAGGGTACCTGGAAGCCCATGATGGACATCTGCGCCTCTCTACGCAGGACCATCCCCTCAAGTGAGGCCACCATCTCGAGCATCTGATCCACGTACTCCCGAGGTGGCTGCAGATACAAGCTCAAGTCATCAATAAATAAGCAACTGCCAAAATGTCTGTGTGATAAATGAAAAATGGTGGAACATACCGGTGGTGAGTCAGGATCACTGACATATCTGTGACCAGGCGTCGGAGGCTCTATAGGGATCAGAGTCGGAGAAGTAGTCCCATACTGCCAACTCGTCAACTCGGTCGGCATGTCTGCCATCCGGGATGATAAGGGACGGAGGGATCGGAGGAATCGAACTACCTCTACCCCTAGATGCACCAGCTCTGCTGGAAGAAGGGATGTCTGCAGCACGGGTGCGACTCGAAAATGGTGCGCCAGTGGGCCTCAGTGGCGGAGCCCGCACTCCCGTCAAGGGGTGCATCAGATATATACGGCGATAGGTGGCGTAGTTCCCCTCAATGAGATACAGCAAAGCATCAGTGCCCTGCATATCCCTAATGACCTCCTGAGTAGACAGTCTATCGGCAGTCCGCATAGTGACTGGAGGTACAGCGGGAGGGTCCTGAGAATCATACCCCCATATCTGACGCTGAAAGCGTTCCCCCAGGAACCACGCCCTACCAACTGGTCCCTCGAGCAGGAACCTATACTGGGAACCACTCGACCCTCCGGGGTACTGATTTTGCAGATCATCGCCAAAGACTGCCCAGGGCTGCCAAGTAATCTGCGGATAACCAGGGTACAAATCAATCAGAAATCAAGAATATACAAAGCAGATCAAAGATGAAAATGAAAAGGACTGAGAGTTCTGAAATACCTCTGTCGCCCTCACAGTATCAAAATACTGTCGTAGAGAAAAGAGAGTCTCCCGAGGCCTCGATAGGTGCTCGCCCTCAAACATCAAGGAGTACGGAGTCATAAGGATCCCTGCCACCTCCATCTCTGGGGCTAAGGTGGGAAAGTATACGTACACCCACAGCTGAGAAAAGCAGTGCGGAATGTGAATACAAAGTGCTAAAGGCAAAATACAAAATGTAAAGTGCGCCGTGTGTGCAATGAACAAGTAATGAGGAGCAAAATGTAAATCAAGAGGACAGAATGTACCTCCCAGGCTCTCCAGTAGCCGCCGAGTAAATCCCCCCGCCCACGAGAGACTGCACTCATATAACAATAAAGGGTAGCCAGGGCAGCGCTGCCCCAATCATACTGATTGACCTGTGATAGGTCCACCAAGGCGCTCAGCAGATACAGCCCTACAGTGTTCCCCCTATCAGCAAACAAAGTAGTGCCGAAGAGGAACATGAGGAAACTGCGGGTGTACTGCTCAATCTCCTCGAGAGACTCAGGCTCCATCTCTGGCCTCCGGAAGCGGGAAGAGAACCAAGTATACCGGACTCTCCCGGAAGCTCTGTCTACAGGCGGGCGAGCCCCCAATAGATGAATCCAAGCAGCCTCCCACTCACCCATATCCTCGTCGTAGGGAATGGGTCCACCGCCTACGTCTAGGCCGGTGAGTACAGCAAAGTCTAATGGGGTCATGGTCATATCCCCGGTGGCAGAAAAATGGAAAGAATTGGTGGTGTCCCACCATCTCTCCGCCAGAGCAGCAAACAATGTCCTACTGATATGACAGTGTGATAACCCCCTGCAGAATGGTCCGAATCCTGCTAAGTCAACCAAGTCCCGGACAGCTTCCGGAAGCTCAGCATACCATTCCCTCGCGGCAGTGGAGCCATAACCTCGCACGGTGCGAGAGCCAGCCTGCATTTAGAATGAATGCATGTATCAGCAAATGAAGTGAATGAGCTGTGTGCAAATGAAGTGAATGAGCTGCGTGCAAATGAAGTGAGTGGGCTGCGTGTTCACTAAATCTGGGCTGCGTGTTCAGTAATTTTGGTATTTGGGCTGCGTGTTCAAATTTCAGAAAAATCAGTGGGCTGCGTGTTCGCTTTAATTTATATCTGGGCTGCGTGTTCAGTGAATTTGTTATTTGGGCTGCGTGTTCAAATTTCAGAAAAATCAGTGGGCTGCGTGTTCGCTTTAATTTATATTTGGGCTGCGTGTTCAGTAAATTTGTTATTTGGGCTGCGTGTTCAAGTTTCAGAAAAATCAGTGGGCTGCGTGTTCACTAAATCTGGGCTGCGTATTCAGTAATTTTGGTATTTGGGCTGCGTGTTCAAATTTCAGAGAAAAATCTGTGGGCTACGTGTTCACTAAATCTGGGCTGCGTGTTCAGTAATTTTGGTATTTGGGCTGCGTGTTCAAATTTCAGAAAAAAAATCTGTGGGCTGCGTGTTCACTAAATCTGGGCTGCGTGTTCAGTAATTTTGGTATTTGGGCTGCGTGTTCAAATTTCAGAAAAAAAATCTGTGGGCTGCGTGTTCACTAAATCTGGGCTGCGTGTTCAGTAATTTTGTTATTTGGGCTGCGTGTTCAAATTTCAGAAAAAAATCTGTGGGCTGCGTGTTCACTAAATCTGGGCTGCGTGTTCAGTAATTTTGGTATTTGGGCTGCGTGTTCAAATTTCAGAAAAAAATCTGTGGGCTGCGTGTTCACTAAATCTGGGCTGCGTGTTCAGAAATTTTGGTATTTGGGCTGCGTGTTCAAATTTCAGAAAAATCTGTGGGCTGCGTGTTCACTAAATCTGGGCTGCGTGTTCAGTAATTTTGGTATTTGGGCTGCGTGTTCAAATTTCAGAAAAATCTGTGGGCTGCGTGTTCACTAAATCTGGGCTGCGTGTTCAGTAATTTTGGTATTTGGGCTACGTGTTCAAATTTCAGAAAAATCAGTGGGCTGCGTGTTCGCTTTAATTTAGATCTGGGCTGCGTGTTCAGTAATTTTGGTATTTGGGCTGCGTGTTCAAATTTCAGAAAAATCAGTGGGCTGCGTGTTTGCTTTAATTTATATCTGGGCTGCGTGTTCAGTAGTTTTGATATTTGGGCTGCGTGTTCAAATTTCAGAAAAATCTGTGGGCTGCGTGTTCACTAAATCTGGGCTGTGTGTTCAGTAAATTGTTATTGGGCTGCGTGTTCAAATTTCAGAGAAAAATTTGTGGGCTGCGTGTTCACTAAATCTGGGCTGCGTGTTCGGTAATTTTGTATTTGGGCTGCGTGTTCAAAATCCTAATCAGTGGGCGGCCTGTTCACTTTATTTCTATCTGGGCTGCGTGTTCAGTAAATCAGTGTTTTGGGCTGCGTGTTCAAATCATTAATCAGTGGGCTGCGTGTTCAGTAAATCCATGTTTTGGGCTGTGTGTTCAATCCTAATCAGTGTGGGTTGTGTGTTCATCATCAACTTGGACTATGTGTTCAGAAAATCAGAGTTTGGGACTATGTGTTCTACTCGTAGTCAGGGTGCGCCGTGTGTTCGCCTTCAAAGGGCTGTGTGTTCGACAAATCAGTGTTTGAGCCGTGCTTCAATGCGTAGTCAATGTGTGCCGTGTGTTCACAATCAATCAATCAGTGAGCCGTGTGTTCAGCAATTCAAGTGTTTAAGTCACATGTTCAAGATGCAAGTAAAGTACTATGTCATAAGCTACAACTGTGTGTTCAAGCATGGCAAAGCTACAAAATGCAGAAAAATATACAACAAGTGAAGTAAAATACCTCTCGTGCCTCGTGAGAGAGGTGCTGCTCCGGCTCTCGCAAAAGAAGATCCCCGGGTACCCGATCGTTGAACTCGGTGAAATGACGGAAAACTGCCCGCGGAAGCCTATGTGCCGGCGGAGCGTATCGATCGGGAATAAAAGGCCGGACTCTCGGGGGCAATGCCATAATGTCAAAATCATCTCCGGCACCCGGAAGACCTCCACCGTAAGGAAGGAAATGGCCGCTATTTTGAGAAATCTGCAAAAGGAGCAAAAAATGAGCAAAATGAGCCAAAATTGAAAAAGTCAACAAAAGTCAACTCCCGGGAAAATTTTCCAAATATTGAGACAAACTTACCTCAGGTGGTGAAAACGAGAAAAGGAAGTCCCGAAATCAAAATTTAGTAGGCTCAAAGTGCTTAAAACTGAAAGATTTCGCGAAACAACTTGCGTGGAAGGCGAAAAGCGCGTATAAAATGCAGATTTGAAAGAGAGAATGGCTTGGGAAGCAAGAGGAGAGAATTTCACACTTGGGGAGTGATTTCGGATTGAGTGGAGGTGTGTATATATAGAAATAACCAAAATGACCAAAATGCCCTTGCTTTTGGGCAGTGGCCGGCCGGCCACCTTTCTTGGCTGGCCGGCCATTTACTTTATTCCCCCTGGCCGGGGACCTCTCCTAGGGCAACCACCTGGCCGGTGGTGTTCCCCACCCCCTCCCCTACCTCTCTGCAAATTTTGAGGAAGATCGGAGTTCCCGGGCCCGAAAAAGATCAATAAAAGTGCACTTTCTGGCGCGAAATTGCTCCGTTGGAACTTTAGCTGCAATTTCTGATATGTGTCTCATCATCACTCATCAAAATCGAGGTGTATCCTTTTTAATCATGTTGTAACCTCCGGGAGGTGAAACCGAAGCCGCGATTGAGTTGCCTTCGCCGAAATGCGCATTTTCTTACTCATTGTTTCGCAACCGACGGGCACCCTGATCCGTGCTCATTTTGCATTGTTGTGCGTATAACTTGCATTCTAATCAACATTTTGCATTGTCATGCATGTTTTCTTGATGTACCATGCCTCTATGCTTGAACATGCGTTGTCACGCATTGTCTTTTCTCGCATTGCGAGGTGTTCACCCGCCGACACTGCGTGTGTCAGACTTTTGGAATTACAGGCATCACGTTGAATATATGTTGTTAGCATATTGTTCTTGTTGAATTTCTCTATTTTGCAGGCACGATATTGTATGTACGGTTCATTTGAGGCTGGTGCGACCAGACGAATCGCGCAGGTATCGTATCTTCTCCGTGTGAGACGCGACGAGAATCGAATCATTCTCCGCACTCCTAACTGCATGAAATGTAGTTGTTGCTTTGCATTCTTGCTTAAAACTGTTGCATCTATTTGCGAATACTTGCCTCATTACAGCTTGCTGCACTTGCATGATCACCTGGCTCCGTGCCTATCACTTTGCATTTTGCCCCCTGCCTGCGGGCACGCCTGCGGGCACACATCTCTGTTCATCTTGTATGATTGTCTAAGTCTTCGGCCTTGTCAAAAATGGGTCGTCTCTGGGCTTTGACATTCACTCTCGTCATTGTTATGACTTTCGAGTTCTGTCAAAGAGGGGCAACTGTAGACACCCCATTTTTGACCGACCTTAAGACTCAGACGTCACCGGTTGAGCGCTCGGTGATGTTGCATATTGTGCTCGTTCAGAAGTCTCAGAGTCGCGGCCGTGCGCCCTGCCTCCAGACTTCCGAACCCTCTTCTGTGCCTTGTCTCGGTTTGCGAACCAGACTCAGTTTTCTCTGTTTTTCTTTCTGCGGGGAGGGAGAGGTCCAGTAGACCGTCTCCCAGTGGCCGTGGGCTACGTTTCGTGGCCATAGGCCATTTTGCCCATTTCGGAGCCGTCAGGCCGTGTGCCTCGGTTCGGGACCGCCCAACCATCTCCGATTTCTCCGGTTTTTGGCAAGTGGCTCTGTTTTATCATACCGAGGAACACTGGGGTCTTAGATACCCACTTCGTGGCCGAACACCACTTTCGGTGCCTACAGCCTATTTTCGGGACCCCGAACTGCGTGATTTGGGCCCCGAGCATTCATTTTGCATCAGTTTTTGTTCATTTTGGCAGGTACCTCTGTTTTAGCACCAGGAAGATCACTGGAGGGTGGGAGGCCAGCAATTATCTTAGATAACCAGTTATGCTCTTCCGGCGCCGTTTTGCTCACTTCCGGGCTAATGTTGATACCCTAGGAGCATTTTCTTCAAGCCCAAACTACATATTTGTGATGAGGGCACATGGGAGGACCCTAAAAACTGGGGTCGGCCAGTAATTCTTTATTTCATTTTGAGCTCTCCTTCAAAATGCAATGTTGTGACTCCTGTTCCAGAGTTGTCAAATTCCAACCATGGGACCTTGGTCTACACACACCTGGGAGGACACCAAAATATGGTGGCCGGCCATTAAATGTTCACTTCATTTTTGGCCATGGCCAGCCGGCCATGGGGAGTGGCTGGCCGACCAGTGGGGTGGCCAGCCGGCCATCTTCAAGAAAAGCACCTGGCCGGCCTGCTTTCTCCTTTTGACCACTTTACAGCTGTCCAGCTGTTTTTCAAAATATCTCAGCCCTCCGGGGGATATTTTGGGAGGGAAAGCTTGGGTGCATTTCCCTCCCCTTTACACCCCTTTGGTCCATTTAAGGAGCTGATGAGCTCCTTTGTGATGGTTAGCAAAATTCTTCTCAAGACTTCATCTCCATTTGATTTCATCTCATCTCCAAAAACCTCAAAAATCCTTAAGTTTGGCCTCATTTGTTCATCAACACCAAGCACTACCTTCACCACTTCATTTCCAGCAGCAAGGAGGAGTTCTTGGAGGGTTTAGAAGCAACTTTCATCAAGCAAGAGGTAGCAAAAGTCTTGTCTTCAAGGGTAAATCTCAAAACCCTCTTTTGTATCATTTTCTTGCTTCCTTTCTTAACCCTATTTCCATATTGTATTGAGCTTCGACCCCTACTGAAAGTGGTCCCCTTTTGAGCTCATTTTGATCTTTGATTAAGGGCTCAACCCTGTTTGAGCCCTCTATGGCACACTTGCTTCAATAGCATCTTCTATGTCAATATTTTGCATTGAATATCTAGCTTATGAATGATCTGATTTTGAGCCTGATATGAACTGTGAGTGGACCTATTTTGAGCCCCTCTCTCTATCATGCACTTTCTTTGTAATTCCCCATATTTACCGTAAAATTGCATGATTTATTTGGTCTATTTGTGATCTGATTTGGAGCATTCTCATAAACTGATATTGTGCTTATTTTGAGCCCCTCTCCAACATTGAAGAAGGGCTCAACCTTGTTTTCATGCTCTGCATGCCACTTGCTTTGAATTCATGTTCTACTCTTACTCTTGCATGCTATTTTTAGCTCATGAGTGATCTGTTTTCGGCATACAATATATTGTGAGTGGGCCTATTTTGAGCCCCTCTTCAACATTGAAGAAGGGCTCAACCATGTTGGTAACTCCATCTTACACTTGCTTCACAATTCCTCCAATTTAGCGTTAAAATTGCATGCTTTGTTAGGCTTGCTTAGCTTCTGTTTTTGGCCATCATCAGTCCTGAAAAGTGTCTTATTTTGACCTAATCTTCATGTTATGTTAAGGGTCCAAGGCTGTTTGGTGCATCCTTTTGCCATCTCATGTTATAGCCTTTGTTGGCTTTATTTTGCATGCTATGTTGAGCATGTCTACATACTGAATCGAGGGATGTCATCTACTGAAAATGTGCATATTTTTGGTCCCTCTTTAATGTTGTAGAACTGTTTTTCAGTTTGAGCATTGTATATATCGTTTGCTTCATTATTCCCCTCTTTTCCCCCATTTTTGCATGCTATTTTGCCATACTTGTGATTGTTGTTTGGACATTCTTTGTACTGGAAAAATGCTATTTTAGGGGCTGCCTAGCATCTGTCTTTACATGTCATGTCCATATTGTGCATGTTTGGCATAGCTGTAGGCCATTTCGGGTGCATAACATTGCATTTCGGGCATCGGGTGTAATTTTGCTATAATTCGGGGGCTGTTTTTGCATCATTTGGCTGCTGAAATTTACATTTTCCATATGCCATATGCTACATCTCATTTCTATCATCGCCTCGGTTTGCGCGCCCGTGGGCACGCATTTCGAGGCACCTCACTTTTTATCCGAACGGCCTCTCATGTGAGTGTGGCTGAGGCCCTCTCATGTTAGTATAAGTCCATTCGCATTTCGTATGTCATTTCATGCTTTAATGCATCGCCCCGGTTTGCGCGCCCGCGGGCACGCATTTCGAGGCACTTCACTTTTATCCGACGGCCTCTTGTGTGAGTGTGGCTGAGGCCCTCTCGTGTTAGTGTAAGCCCATCATTGCATGTGTATGCCATTCTATGCTTTAGAATCATTTCCTCGGTTTGCGCACCCGTGTGCACGCATTTCGAGGCATCTCATTTTCATAGCATTGTGCATGCTAGGATTGTATCTTAGTCGCATTCATGCATATCATGCATATTGCATCGTGTTCTGGATAGGAGTTAGCCCGGGCACGGGAAACGAGGCACGTTTCGTACTCCGAGTGACGGAACGGGTCTCAATTCCCAAGTCACCGACACTCCGGATTACCCATGATGGAGTTAGGTTTTGTTGTAGCATTCATCTACATTGCACCCTATATTGAGTTGTGCAATCCGATTCTCGGCCATCATGCATTGATATGCGTGATTGGGGCACGAGAATCGAGGCATGCATATATTTGCGAAATACATTGCTATGCCTTTTCCTGCTCTCTATTGCAGCAAGATAAGGAATCAGTAACTTTTCGGAGTTGGCGCGCATTTCGAGAAACATTGCAAACAGAGGCTAAATTGGGCATCCCAGTGGATTTCCGCGCAAGGCAGCCCAGCATACATCATTCATCAGAAGCGAGGCAGCCCCCTGGCTTGCATGCCAGTTTAAAGCTTCTTAGTTTAATTTGTTAATTAATTAGAAAATGTATTATTTCGATCTGTATTATCTTTTATTTCGGACTGTATTATTATTTATTCGGACCCTCTGTGCGAGGGCAAAATGTAATAAGTGTGGGTGAGTTGATGTATGTCTTCCAACCCCACGTCTTTCTTCCCTTTTATTTACCCGCTTATGATGGTTAGATATAGGGCATATTTCGATTAGCATACAGTATGACAGCATGTCTGCATCATTCATCTGTTTTGCACGCACCGGGCTCGGCGCATCGTACAAACTGCATTTGTATTTCAATTCCAAATTGAATACGTGTTAGCTGTAGCATTCCATATGCCATGTTTAGAATAGCCGAGCCTGCTATAGTTGCATCTTTGCATGTGTTACATTAGACATTCCTGTATATTTAGGATCATGCATGATTTCTAATAAGTTTTCTGTTTTGGCTTGGAGTACTCGGTAAGTACTTATGCTTTAGCATCCTTGCATTGTGTGTGAGTGTTGCCATGATAGCATGCTTATCATGAGGCTAACTGCTTATGTGATATAACTGCCTTGAATGCCTGTGTGGTGGAGGTTGAGTTGCTTGGATTGGGACAATGCATTGAATGTTTGTTTAAGCCCACTAGATAGTGGCAAAATCATGTTTTCTAAGCCCACCTGAGGGTGGCAAATCCGCGTCTTAGCCTACCTGCGGGTAGCACCATCAAACCATTTTCAAACAAACAAACATGAAATGTTTTTGTTCCAATTCAGGTGACTCAGTCTATACTTATTTGCTGCGAGCATCACATAGTAACCTAGGCTAATAACCGGAATAAGAGCATACAAGGTTTTCAAAAACAGATATCATGGTTAGTAGAGGCCGGTCTTTGACCGGGCGAGCGGGGGTGCTCACGAAGTGACCTTCCCCAATCGTACCCAAGTTCCCGAGCCGAGGCAACTTTGGTGATGACGGACACGTGGCCTTTGGCACCGAGTCAGGGTTTCCAAATTTCCCATTAAAAAAATTTAGGTGGCGACTCTGTATCTGGCGAAGCAGTCCATGTTTGGCACTTCTTCCAAAAAATCTGTTTTCAAAATGATTTGCCGGATTTGGACTCTTTGGTTCAAGATTAAGAACCGTGACATTTGAGTCCTTGAACTGTAGTGACCCCAATATGAACAGAACGGGACTTAACCCTCCCGGGCGTTCGGGGACGTCTACACGTGTGTAGTGAAACCCTAGTTCCTGACAAAATAGGACAGGGAAACCCTACCCAACATAGGGGTGTTTTGGCTCTCACTTACTTGTTATGTGCTTTTAGAGTGCGTCTCTACAGGAATGCATGTATCAGTTTACAAGTTGGGCATCAGGCCTGCGGGCTCCAGTTCAGTACTTTGGGATTCAGTTCACCTTGAGGGTAACAGTTTGAGGCAGAATTTGAGACAGAATTCATTAGAGGGCACAGTCATCTTGCTATGCTAGTATCTGTTTTGGTGAAGTTGAGCTGAGATGCTGCATGTTTTCTCTTTTGCTAGGTAGTCCTGGAACCATAGCTTCAGAAGGCTCCAATATTCCCCCAGGTTCATCGAACTTGTGTTGATAGAGTTTGTTAGGTCAGAGATTCAGCTCAAGGGCAATCAGTTTTCCTTTGCTAGAGGCAGAATAAAAAGGGCCAGTCAGGCACGGATCACCGGTTCAGCAGTTACCACATTAGTGGTCCTTATCCCCCTACCAGTGAATTGTCAGCCGAGGTCTCAGTTTTCACCACAGGGATAGATATACCAGTCAGTCAGATGGATCAACAGAATACATCAAGGATGGAGGCAATGATGCGTCAAATGCAAGAAACTATGAAACTCATGCAACAAGACGCTGTCCGCCAAGCGGAATTTTCTAAGCAGCAAGCTGCGATCATGGCTCAGCAGGCTGAGCTCATCACCAGGCTGCAACAGCAAAGCGGCGCGTCTGCTTCACAACAAGTTCCTCCCCCACCAGGAGCTCCAGCACCTGGGGAGACGCCAAATGTCCAAAATGTCCAAGAGGATACAGACCTTCCAACGGGCCAGCTCCGCCCCCAATTCTACCACAACTATCCAAGGCGCCCACGCCTATTAATGTACCGGACTCTCCCTTTGAGTTCGAAAGCGGACCCCACAGCGCTGAAGCTGAGTAAGTTGGAAAAAATGTTTAAGAAATCCCAAGGAGTCAGGTCTATTCCCGACATCGAGGATGGGTATACGGACGCAGTTGTGATGCTGCCAGATCGGTTCAAGATGCCTCAAATTGACCGATTTGATGGGTCCGGGGACCCCATGGTGCACCTGAGATTGTTTTCAGATATCTTAAGGCCGATGGGCCTCACCAGACTACAGAAGCTGTCTCTGTTCGGCCGGACCCTGTCGGGTGTAGCGGCTATTTGGTATGCCAAGTTGGAGGATGATGTCAAAAGAAATTGGGATGAGATGGCTGAGGCCTTCGCTTTACAATATTCGTATAACACACAAATCGAGATTACAACCCGTGATCTCGAGACGACGAGACAAGAGGTTAAGGAAAGCTTCTCTGAATTTGTGACTCGATGGAGAGCAAAGGCCTCAATGATGACCATTAGGCCAACGGATAAGGATCAAATACGGATGGTTGTGCGCAACCTCCAACCTAAGCTTATGCAAAAGATGATTGTACTCCCCTTCCCCACCTTTTCAGACTTACATGAGATGGGAGTACAGATCGAAGATGCTATGAAACAAGGCCTTATTGATCAGGAGAAGGAGCAGCCCAGGAGGGCGTTTACCCGTAGTTCGAATGCGACCACCAGCGGTGACGCAGCTGCAAGATCTTCCGACGTGGGCATGGTCGCCACCACCACACCAAAAGCAGCCACCCCCTTTGTTGGTACATCCACTTCAAACCCCCGAACTTCAGACTATCTACCCTGAGGCAAGAGGGTCTTCACCCCACTCTATATGTCTTTGTCTAAGGCCCTGGGGGTCCTACTCAGGAAAGGACATTTGAAACCGTTAGAGCAACGGCCTCTACCCGATCCTCTCCCTCCCAAGCATGACCCGGCTAAGTACTGTGCTTTCCATCAGCAAATCGGTCATGACATCGACATTTGCGTCCGTCTCCGCCACGAGATACAAAATTTGATTGACAACAAGGTCATTGTTGCACCAACTCAGTAAAGTCTATCGTCACTAGATCAGTGAACTTGGGGGATAGTACGAGTATGTGATCGGGGGATGAACCACCTGCGGGCGGCACTCAGTTTACTTCAGATGTGGGAATGGCACACACTGTTTTGAGCATTTGCGAATGCTAGTTTTGTAGTTTCTGACTTGGGTGTTGAGTCAGTTCTGTAGTTTGTTTTGAGTCTGTCTCTTTGTCTTGAGTCAGTCTTTTTTGATTAAGGGTCTGTCTTGTTGTATCGAGTCAGTCCCATTGTACAAAGGTCGGGTGATTCCGGGGGGCGGGGGGGGGGCACTCGGGCGTCACCATTTTGTTTTTGTGTTTGTCTTTTCATTTTGTTTTGAGCTTGTTTCTGCAAGGAAGCCAGTTGTACCAATAGTTATGAACGAAACAGCAGTGGTTTTTCACGCTCTCGCGTTTGCTTCTGCCTGGTGCCAGTTATGCCGGAATGAGATGACAGTATTTGACTAAGAACTTTGTCTTTCCTGTGCCTTGAAGTCATTGTAATGACTTGAGTTTTTCAAAACTTTTTCAACACTGCGGTGAAAACAAAGAGGGAGGAATTCCTCGGGATTTGCAAAACTTTGATCAAACTGAGAGAAAGAGAGGCGTGCTAAGCCCTTAATGAATGAAATCATGCTTGTTAGTGTGAGTACTGAGAAGGACCCTAGCTTGATCCAGATTGGTCCCACACTGTCTTCAGCGCGAGCGATTTGTCGCTTTCTTAAAAACTTTCAAAAAATGTTTTGCGCGGTCCTGCAAAGACATGTGTGGAATCGCTCTTGAGATTGTGCAGCTTAGGATCTCTCTCAGCCTCGAGACTTGAGTCCTTGCTTCAAACCTTGAACTTGCATTCAGAATGTTCAACGGTCAACCACAATGTGAGGCCTGTGTGGCCAGATTCAAAGCAGCCCATGAATTAGAGGCAAGAAAGTCAGATCAAGAAGATCAGAAGATCAGAAGAAGCTTGCAAAGCTAGAACAGAAGTACCCTTTGAACTAGGGGCAAAAAAATATCCGATGTGCTCGAAGAGCCAAAGGTGGATCCTTCTGCAAATCAATACAACAGCCACTCTCCTGGATACAGAGGGCTTCAATCTCAAAACCATTTGGCATGGACTTGTTACACTTTTACCCTTTGAGAGGCTCGCTGGGCCGAAAACCCGGAAGGGCGACCCAGGCAAAAGTTAGAGCAAAGAAAAGAATGGAAAAGAAAAAAAGAAAAGAAAGAAGAACAAAGCTCGCAAGGCTGAAAACCCGAAAGGGCGACCCAGGCAAAAGTTAGAGCGAGACAAAAAAATATATATACAAAAAATGCAAAAAGAAAAAAAAAAGAGAAAAATACAAAAAAGAAAGAAAAAAAGAGAAGAAAAGAAAAAAAGAAGAAAAGAAATGAAAATGAAAAGAAAAGAAAAAAAAGAAAAGAAAGAAGAACAAAGCTCGCAAGGTCGAAAACCTGCAATAGGCGCCTTGGCAAAAGTTAGAGCATAAAAAGGAGAGGTTAAATACCCGAGTGTACCTTACCCCTGAACTACGTAAGGCTTGATTCCCATGTTGGGATACGTAGGCAACTTCATCCTGAAGTCCAGCCCCAAAACACTCTCACAGTGATTGTGTCCATATAATGGTTTTGATCATCCTTGCCTTCTCTGTATCCGGAGTTCGGTCATCATTGATGAAGACTGTTACGAAATGCTGCTGGCATCGTCTAAAACAAGGGGCAACTTTCCGTTGCCATTCAATGTGCCTCGATGCCGTTCAAACAAGGGGCAACTTTCCGTTGCCATGCAGCTCCCCTCCAGCAAGGGGCAATTTTCCTTCGAATCTGAGGTTGTGCATCTCGAGAGTGGGTTCTATGCTCGTTGAGCAGTGGCCGTTTGCAAAAATAGTTTTTGAGAATTTTTACTGAGGTTGACTAATTTTCTCGAAAATTGTTTCATCTTTTCCAAAATTTGGACCATTTCTTGGACCCAAAAAAGGAAAATTTTCAGTGCTCATAACCTGACTTGCATGATTTCAAATCAAAAATCGAACAAGCATGTTAATCTAACTCTCATGTTGGTCAAAATTGTTTTAGTAGAAAGCAAAAACAAAAAATGGTCAAAATGATGAACTAGGGGCACAGTTGAGTCAGGTTCTCTGTCTTTTTCCCTTTATCAACGCACTTTCCAGAAAGGGCACTCTACTTGCCAGAAAAGGGCACAACTGAAGCTAACAACAAAGGGCTGAAAGCTCTCTCACCCTCCAAGCAACGAGGTATCAAGCCACGTGCGAAGCACGAACTGGAATGGGGCAAGATATTCCACTTCTCATCTGGACAAATCTGATCATGTCCAAACTCCCCGGCAGAGCATCGTCAACCGATGTCAGCTGCAGATTTGCTATACACCCATTGTAGCGCAACCCCTCTGTGGAGAAGTTCACTGCTGTGCGCAGGAGAAAAAGAATCTAGCAGAATGCTAGGGGCAAGAGCCCGCAACTTCCTGTTTATCCATCAACCACCCAGGGGAGGGATGAAAAATGAGAGATTGAAGAATAGAGAGATGTGCGATGAGAGAAAAAGTGAGAAAAGGGCTTTTTCAGGAAAAAAAAAAACAGAGCTTGAGGGCCGAGTGATGTGAGAACCACGAATGAGAAAGGGTGGGAAACACTACCCGATGAAACAGGCTCCCTGTGCACGTCTGAGTGTCGTGTCTTTTTGTTTTATCTCGATTCTTGTTTTGAGTCGTTTCGAGTGTTACTCGATGTGTCTAGGTTGTGTGCTTTTATTTCCTTGTTGAGTCGTTTTGCTGTGTTCAGTCGTAGGCTCAATACCTGGTCGAAAACTCATCTCTCGATTTCAAAAAAAATAATAATCGTTTTGTGTGCTCCGAGTGCCGTGCCGTTCTCCACATCTGTGCAAAACGAGATTTGTTCTTTCGAAAACTGCAGGGTTTAACCCGGTCATGTGAGAACAGTGAAATCAGGGCCTATCTGAAGCTATATGGGTTCTGGACTGCAAAGCAAAAGAAAAGAGGGAAAATCGAAGCACCTGAGTGTGTTTCACCTTCAGGGAATTCCGAGATTGTACTCCGGATGTACCTCTCAGGCCTTGTCACTACTCCGAAATATGAGTGTATCTCGACCCCAAGCTTAAGCCTGCTTCAAGTCAGAATGGCAATTAAAGCAGCAACAGATGTTATCTCTCTCTAATATGAACAGGGTGTGCCCGTTTTGAGCTGAATGTGTTGCAAACCCTCCGAAAGGTAAATCGGAGGTCGCGTTTTTATCTGGTCTCGTTAAGGCTTGTATTCCCTTATTCGGCATTTTGTTTCAACTATGCGTTGTCACGCACATTCCACTTGCATTGTTATGCACCCTTCCACCCGCATTGTTATGCACTTCTCATGCTTGCATTGTGATGCACATTCCAGTTGCATTGTTATGCACCCACTTCACTAGCATTGTTATGCTCATTCGTTGCATTGATTGTGCACATCTATCTAGCATTGTTTTGCTCATTACTAGCATTGTTATGCACCTCGCGTGTGCGACGGGTTAGACCTCCTCTGGTTTAGAGCATTTGGAATACGTTCCAATGCTTATACCTTTCTGAAACACCGGGATACGTCCCTATGTTTCTTCTCCCTTTTCGAAACACCGGGATACGTCCTTACGTTTCTCTCTCTTTTCGAAACACCGGGATACGTCCCTACGTTTCTCCTCTCTTTGCGAAACACTGGGATACGTCCCTACGTTTCTCCCTTCTTTCTGAAACACCGGGATACGTCCCTAAGTTTCTCCCTCTTTTCAAAACACCGGGATACGTCCCTATGTTTCTCATTCCTTGCGGAACACCGGGATACGTCCCTATGTTTCACATTCCTCGTGGAACACTAGGATACGTCCCTATGTTTCTCCTTCTTTCCTAAATCTTGGGATACGTCCCTAAACCTCTGGGATACGTCCCTAATCTTTGGGATACGTCCCTAATCTTTGGGATACGTCCCTAACCTTTGGGATACATCTCTAAATCTTTGGGATACGTCCCTAATCTTTGGGATACGTCCCTAATCCTTGGGATACGTCCCTAACCTTTGGGATACGTCCCTAATCCTTGGGATACGTCCCTAAACCTCTGGGATACGTCCCTAATCTTTGGGATACGTCCCTAATCTTTGGGATACGTCCCTAACCTTTGGGATATGTCTCTAAATCTTTGGGATACATCCCTAATCTTTATATACGTCCCTAATCCTTGGGATATGTCCCTAACCTCTGGGATACGTCCCTAACCCTTGGGATACGTCCCTAACCCTTGGGATACGTCCCTAACCTCTGGGATACGTCCCTAATCTTTGGGATACGTCCCTAACCTCTGGGATACGTCCCTAACCTCTGGGATACGTCCCTAATCCTTGGGATACGTCCCTAATCCTTGGGATACGTCCCTAACCTCTGGGATACGTCCCTAACCTTTGGGATACGTCCCTAAATCTTGGGATACGTCCCTAAACCCCGGGATACGTCCCTAAACACCGGGATGCGTCCCCATATTTCACCATCTTTGGTTAAGAGCATCTGGAATACGTTCCAATACTTATACCTTTCCGAAACACCGGGATACGTCCCTATGTTTCTTTGCATGATCATAAGTTATGTTCGGCTTCTTGCATTGTCAGTTGCATTTTGCCCCTGCCTACGGGCATGCCTGCGGGCATATCTTTGTCTATCTTGTCTGCTTTGTCTAAGTCTTCGGCCTTGTCAAAAATGGGTCGTCTCTGGGCTTTGACATCCACTCCCGTCATTCTTATGACTTTCGAGTTCTGTCAAAGAGGGGCAACTGTAGACACCCCATTTTTGACCGACCTTAAGACTCAGACGTCACCGATTGAGCGCTTGGTGATGTTGCATATTGTGCTCGTTCAGAAGTCTCAGAGTCTCGGCCGCGAGCCCTGCCTCCGGACTTCCGAACCCTTTCTGTACTTTGCCTCGGTTTGCGAACCAGGCTCAGTTTTCTCTGTTTCTCTTCCCGAAGGGAGGAAGAGGTCTAGTAGATCATCTCTCAGTGGCCGTAGGCTACGTTTCGTGGTCGTAGGCCATTTTTCCCATTTTGGAGCCCGGTTCCCGGTTTTCGGAGCCGTCAGGCCGTGTGCCTCGGTTCGGGACCGCCTAACCATCTCCGATTGCCCCGGTTTTTGGCATGCATCCTATTTACTCCCTTTCGAGGGACACTGGGTCCGAGAGACCAATTTCGTGGTCGAACACCACTCCCGGTGCCTAACAGCCCACTTTCGGGGCCCCGAACTGCGTGTTTCGGCTCCCGAACCTTCATTCTACATTTTTGGGCTCCGACCTGAACTTGAGATAGTCATATTTTGAGGTCCTTTTCATGTTTGATTAAGGACCTTTTGTTGTTTGACATCTCCATATACCACTTGCTTCTTTACCCCTCGTTTTTTCCCTTTTCTTGCACGGTATTTTAGGCGTACTTGTGGGCTGTGTTGGACTTGGTCGTAAACTAAAAAGTGTCTTATTTTGAGCCCCTCTTCAACTTTGTTGAAGGGCTCTCGGCCATTTGGGACCCGCAGCTATCACTTGCCCCTTTACCTCACCCTTTTGGCCTTTTTGGGGGGAATTTTGAATCCGAAATTCCCCCCCTTTTTTCCCCCCTCTTTTTCACCTCATTTGCCTATATATACAGCCCCTCCCCAGCTGGTTTAAGGGTTACAAAATATCTGATTTGGGAGCTCCTCCATACAATCTCTCTCTCTCTATATTCTAACCTTAAAACTCCAAGTTCCTACACCCATTTCTTCACCACCACCAAGCACCACCACCACTACTCCATTCCGGCAGATAGGAGTGGCTTTCCAGCAGCTAAGAGGCAACATTTTTCAGTCCTAGAGGCAGCAAAGGTTGGGTCTTCAAGGGTGAGCACTCTTCTCCCTCTTTCTAGTTCATTTTTGCCTCATTTTTTTAGCCTCTTTACTTGCTGTTTTGAGCTCCGACCAAAACAGAAAATGTCATTTTTTGAGCTATATTCCATGTTTCATTAAGGGCTTATTACAGTTTGAAGCTTATTTTTGACACTTTCTTCATTACCCCTTTGTATGCCATTATTTTGCATGATTCTTTTAGCCTATGTGTGATCTGTTTTCGAGCATGATGTAAACTGTGGTTAGGCTTATTTTGAGCCCTTCTTCAACATTGAAGAAGGGCTCAACACTGTTGGGGACCTCCATGTATGACTTGCTTCATTACCCCTCTTTGGTCCCCATTTTTGCATTTTTTTTTAGCCTATCATGCTTCTATTTTTCGGCCATGATCAGAACTGAAAGTGGCCATATCTTGACCCCCTTGACATGTTTCATTAAGGGTCTTTGGCTGTTTGATGCATGTTTTGTATACTTCATGTTATAGCCCTTGGTTGGCCTTAATCTTGCATTGCATCTTTAGCATGTTTGTATACTGTTTTGGGACTTGTCGTCTACTGTGAGTAGTCATATTTTTGGTCCCTATTCAGTGTTGTAGAAGGGTCTTTTTTTGTTTGGGTCTTGCATCTACCACTTGCTTCATTGCCTCCCTTGCGGAGCCATTTTTGTATGCCATTTTAGCCCTACCTGCGCTTGCTGTTTGACCATGCTTTGTACTGTAAAAATGTTTTTCTCGGGGCTGTATTGCTTCTGTATTCACACTTCGTGTGCAAATAATGCATGTATTGCATAGTTGTAGGCCATTTCATATGCCTAATTTTGAGTTTCGGGATGCGTCTCATGTATCGGGTGCCGTATTCCCATGATTCGGGGCTGTTAAGCATCATATTTCAGTGATTGAAATTCATATGTTTGTATGCCATGATCCATGCCTTGCCATACCTTGTTAGAGTGGCATTCGTGCCTTAGGTCCGGTCCTCAGTTTGCGTGCATACGTGCACGTATTTCGAGCGTCCCATTTTCATTTTATGGCCTCTTATGTGAGTGTGGCTGAGGTCCACTCACATTGGTGTAAGTCCATCTTGCATTGTGTATGCCATGTCTCAATGCGTTGTGCATGTTATGTTGTTAGCATTGTGTGTGCCATGTAATTGCATTGCATGTTCATATGTTTGCATGCCCATGTTGCATACTAGATCACATGCCTAGGTTGCATTGCATTGGCATGCATGTCTTGCCTCTTGATCAAGTGATAGAGGTTGGGCTTTATGTGTTTGTTTGATTTGCATGACATTTGAAATCAAAGTGCATACTTGGTTTCTTGGGCCATCACGCATCGAAATGCGCAATTGGTGGTCCGAGTATCAAGGAACATACCCCTTTGAGTCAAAATCATGATAAGGGATGTGTTGGTGCACACATTTGCTGGAAATTTCATGCCATACACTGTCTGTCTGCTGTTACTGTCAAAACTGTCCTCTGCAGGAATTTTCTGCCGACCGGCATTATAGAGTGCCGACCGGCACTTTATGGGTAGCCGATAACCTCTCAAGCAGCCGGTGGTCATTTTACATGGCCGGTGGCCATTCCATCCAGCCGGTGGTGTACAGAAGCATGCAAGGAAGGTGTTCTGGAACTTTGGCAATTTTTGGAGAGACAGGGCAGTAAGAACAGAGACAGCAGTGGTATGGTGCGGATTTTCCAGGCAAGTCGGATTCGAGCATGCATCATTCGCGCATCCCGAGGCAGGGCTGAGGCCCCTTTCTTTTTTTATATATTGAATTGAATTTGATAATTAGAAATTTTGTAATAATTCATTTATTATGTATTTGGACTGTACTATTTGGGACTGTATATTCTTTTGGTCCCTCCGTGTGAGGGCATATTTGTAATAAGTGTGGGTGAGTGTGTGTATGTCTTCCAACCCCCATTTCTTTTTTCCCTTTTATTTACCTGCTTATGATGGTAGATTAGGGCATATTTAAAATTAGCATACCTTATGCAATGCATGCGTGCATCCATGCATTTGTTGACATACATCAGGCTTGGCACATCATACAAACTGCATCGTACTTTCAATTCCAAATTGAATACGTGATAGTTGTAGCATTTCACATGCCATGTCTAGGATAGCCGAGCCTGCCTAGATTACATCTTTGCATGTGTTGCATTAGACATTTCAGTATGCTTAGGTCCATGCATGGATTTCTAATAAGCTTCTGTTTTGGCTTGGAGTACTAGGTGAGTTTTTATGCTTTAGCATCCTTGCATGTGTGTGAGTATTGCCATAACAGCATGATTACCATGAGGCTAGCTGCTTATGTGATATAACTGCTTGAATGCCTGTGGGTGGAGGTCAAATTACTTAAATTGGGATAATGCATTAAAACTGTGAGTTTTAAGCCCACTAGATAGTGGCAAAACCATCTTTTTCTAAAGCCCACTTGAGGGTGGCAAAACCTGCATTTTAGCCTACTTGCGAGTAGCAAATCATTTTCAAAACAAACTTACAATGTTTTGTTCCAATTTAGGCGATTTGGTCTATACTTGTTTGCTGTGCGCATAACATAGTAATTCTAGGCTAATAACCGGAATAAGAACACATAACGTTTTCAAAATTGGGTATCACGGTTAGTAGAGGCCGGTCTTCGGACCGGGCGAGAGGGGGTGCTCATAGTTGACCTTCCTCGATCGTACCCAAGTTCTCGAGCCGAGGCAACTTTGGTGATGACGGACACGTGGCCTTTGGCACCGAGTCAGGGTTTCCTAAATTTCCCAAAAATAAAATATTTAGGTGGCGACTCTGTATCCGGCGAAGCAGTCCATGTTTGGCACTTCTTTTCAAAAAATCTGTTTTTCTCAAAAAACGATTTGTCGGATTTGGACTCTTTGGTTCAAGATTAAGAATCGTGACATTTGAGTCCTTGAACTATAGTGACCCCAATATCGAACCGGAACGGGGGGGGACTCGCACTCCCTCGCCCGGGATGCGTTTGGGGACGTCTACACGGCCACTAAAGCCTTGTTCCTCCTGCTGTAACCAAAAGCATAACAGAGCACAAATAGGGTATTCTCAGGGTATGTTTGTCCTCCCTGCCTCTCCTTATCATCAAACAGCTCAAATGAGGGGTAGGCTTGATTCTCAAGCCATCAATCGATGCAATTTCATTGCATGATGACCTATGAATCAAGGGGTACAATTTCAATAAATGCACAATAAAAGGCTCTCAAACCTCCTCCCTATCATGGATTGATCAAGGGAAGTGGTTAACCTTGGAAACTTGAACCATTTCATCACTAGCAAGTATGAAATGCCTCAAGTTTCCATGTGTTCAATTAACGTCTGATTGAATACCAAATTGCTTATTATCTCACATCATTTTTGTTTCCAATTTTATTACATCATTCTAATTACCAACCATTCCTTAGTTCATTAAGTCCAATAGTGATCTTTAAGTCCTCTAATGGAAAGAAATATCAAACAAAGAGTTGGTTTAGACATGAGAGAGACACCGTGCCGTTGGTAATGAACCCCCAAAGTGATTAAACCATTAAGCACAATACCTCTATCTCAAGCTTAAACAAGCAATTAGTTTGAACCAACTTTCAAAACAAAGAAAAAGCCAAGAAATGAAGGAGGTTTCAGAGTTGATTAGAGATGAAAACAAGTATGGAAAGCAAGAAATAAACACTATCAACTCAAATAGGTTGGTGGCTAAGGCCTAAACTACCAAACCTATGGAGACCATTACACTACAAGCATGCTATACAAAGCTCAAATGCAATGAACAACTACAAATAGTCCTAAAAAAGTCCTAAAACAGTCCAAAAACATGCTGGAATTATGACAAAAATAGCTAAATGACTTTGCTAAAATAATGGAGAATTCAAGCTAGTAAACAAGCCAAAGGAGGGTGGCTAACCCCTCCATTTTTGGGACCTCAAAACATGATTTTTAGCCTCTAAAAAACTCTAAAATTCAGTGCTAAAAAACTGAAAAAAAGTTGAGAAAAGAATGGGAAACACAAGGGCAAAAGCTTAGAGAACAAGGTGTAAAGAAGGGTGGTTAACCCCTCCACCTTTGGTAGCTTTAAACCACAAGTTTCAGCCCATAAAAACAATGTAAAAGCAGCCCAAAAATACTAAGAAAAGATAGGAAAGAAGTAGTATAGAGATGCCCAAAATTATACCTCTTGAAGCAAGGTAACTCTTTTATTCACAAACCATAACCACAAAGCTTACACTCTCAAAGGCTGAAATTTGGACCCAATAATCTCAACAAGGAGAGCTCCAATATTGGTTTAAGAAGTGTTTGGGTAAGGTGTGTCTGTTACAAGATAGAAATAGAGAGAGAATTTCAAGTTTTGGCCCTTTTGGAATTTTTTGTAACCTAAAATCAAGAGGGTTGGCCAGGTATATATAGAAAATCAGCCTCTTAGGTCGGAAATATCTATATAGAAACAGCTAGAGCTTTAGGGGGACAACTGACAACGAATATCTAGGTTTTACGCAAGTGGCCAGTGGGCCAGAAGTAGTGGCCGGCTGGCCACTAATAGTGCGCGGCCATCTACAAATAGTGGGCTGTCGATCAGAAAAATCTACTTCCAGACCCGATTTCAAATGGGCATATCTTCTTAATCCAGACTCGGGTTTAGGTTATTCTTTAGTCTAAATTGAATCCCCAGAAGTCTAATTTCCAATGAAGGTGGCCTTACATCTAAATTCTAAGTGTGCAAAGAGATATGCCTATTTTAGTGAATGTTGCTCATTTCTATCTTAACTGGATGGATGCCTAACTTCAAACGGCCATATCTCCCTCATCCGGACTCGGCTTTAGGATATTCTTGAGTCTAAATTGAAGCCCCAAAAGTCCACTTTCCAATGGTGGTGGCCTCACAACTAAAGTCTAAGTGTGCAAAGAGATAGTCCTAATTTAGTGTAGGCTGCTTAGTTCTCTCTTAACGGTTTCATGCTTAACCATTTCCCCAACTAGTTTCCTTCCCTCTTCTCCAATTTTCTTCAACTCCAAACCCATAAATAAGAGGTTTTAAAGATTTTTCAAAGAGTTCACATCCCTTTCATTTATTTCCACTTTGTCCTTACTTATTTTACCGAAAAGTGCAATATTTTAAACGAAATGTGAGTCTCGGAACATGGTAGAAACATTTTGAAAAATAGGATTTTAAGGTCTAAAATAGTTTTGGTCAAAATGGGGTGTAGGGTTGGGATTTAGAAGCTCTTCTTGTTGAAGAAATCAAACATTTGTACAGCATAACTTTCATTATCGAGTGATCAACCAGAGGCGCCGAAGTCTTAAGGGCGGTCAAAAATGGGATGTCTACACCTAGACATGTAAGGTTGTCTCCTAACCCATGAAGTATTAGAATTTCTAATTTTTTGAGACATCTTACCAAACAACTCATAACAATAAGGGCAAATGTGGCCATACCTACCACAATGATGACAAACAAAAACAGGTTTTACCACTCTTTGGTTGATCTTATCCCCTTTAGGTTGATGAAAAGAGTGATCACCCTGTTAAACCTTTAGTTTTCCCTTTGCTTGAGTCTTGATGTCATGTGATGTAGAGGCCTGTCCTTTTTGAAATGTTGCATCACCATAGCCTATCCCACTTTTGTCACAACTCATCTATTGAGACCCGATCATGTCTTCCAGTGTCTTTGACCCTTTGTTCCACATATCAATTATGGCTCTAGTATCTTTGAGTTCTCCCTCTTTCTGACCAACTAGCTCTTCCAATACAGTTAGTGACATCTCAATGATTTCAATCTTCTTTTCATATGTGGCATAGATTTTCAGAAGTTCATTCATTTTGGTCTCACAAGATAGAAGTTTTTCACAGAGGTCTTGTCTGTCGTTGAAGATCTTGATGACATGCTTTTTTGCTATTGCAATCTCTTCCTTTAGCTTGACATTCTCGCTTTCACATGCTTTGAGCTTGAAAGTGAGTTTGTCATTGAACTTGGACAAGTTCAGAGATTCATTGTAAAGCTTTTCATAAGCTTATTGTAAGTCATCACAATCAATCCCATCATTGTCTTTCGAGATTTCATCATCTTTTTTTTGCTTCTTTTTCTCCTCGATCTCATCCAGTTGAGCAACTAAGGCATGAAAGTTGATAGATGGTTGTGAAGATGACTCTTCTCTTCCATGGACTTGACTAACAATATCTCATGCATCTTTGGCCTTTTTGCAGTGAGCTATCTGTTGTTCTTCTTCTTCAGAAATTGCTTCACGAATGGTATTTAGAACTCTTTGAATGCTCGGATTGTCGCCATTTCTAACATCCTCTACAACATCTTTGGCCTTTGTGCAGTGAGCTATTCGTTGTTGTTCTTCTTCACAAATTGCTTCACGGATGGTATTTAGAACTCTTTGAATGCTTGGATTGTCACCATTTTCAACATCCTCTTCAATTGCTCGCCAACCTTCAAGGTCATCACCTCTAAGATACACCCTCATTCTGATCTTCCAGTATAACTAATTACTCCCATCAAAGGTATGAGCACGGTGCAGACTCTGACCATGAGCAAACTCAACTGGCTTTGGAGGTGGTTGAGTGGAGGTAGAATAGAACACCATGTAGGTATTATCTCCGTCTTCACCAGATTTGGTTTCTTCGGGTTCTCGCTCTGACTTGCTTTCATCATCCCAAGTCACTATATAGACTTTCTTTCGGTTCCTTTTCGATGGACATTCAAGTGAAATATGTCTAAACCCTTGACATTCATAACACTTGATACCTTGCCCTTTCACAGTCTTCTTCTCAGTTTTTGGAGCAACTTTTGGTGGAAAAGTTTTAGATTTTTCATTACCCTTATTTTGTGAACTAGAGTCCTTGAAATTAAGCTTCTTTTTCTTTAAATTTTTTTTGAATTGTTTGATAAACATAGCCATCATTTCGAACTCTAGATCAAACTCAACCTCAGGGTTTTTAGTAGTCTCATGAGCACTGGTAAAAGCCACACTATCTTTTTGATTTTTTATAGAAATCTGGTGGGCTTCATAAGGCTGCAAATTTCGAACCAACTGATCAAGGTTGAGGTTCTCAATATACTAAGCCTCCTCAATAGCTGTCACTTTTGATTGTAACCCCTAGGGTAATAACCTCAATTTTTTTCAACAACCTTAGATTCAAGGATTTTTTCACCGAGTGTGAAATAGGAATTCACAATGTCACTAAGTTTAGCATAAAAATCATCAAACGTCTCATCATCACGCATAAAAAGAGTTTCAAAAGAGGAGGTGAGACATTGAAGTTTTGATCTTTTAACAGTAGTAGTACCCTCGTGAATAGTATCAACAATGTCCCAAGCCTCTTTCACTACCTCACACATGCAAATACGATGAAACTCTTCTTGTGTGACGGAGCAAAAAAAGGAAATTAAGAGCTTTACTGTTCTAACTCGAGTTTTGATAATCGATTGTGTCTCATTTATCAAGAGGTTTGGAGATATCAACACCAGCAATGGTGACAATAGGTTCACTCCATCCATAGATCACACAGTGCCAAACTTTCTCATCAATAGATTTTAAAAACATCCTCATACGAGCTTTCCAATAAAAATAGTTTTTACCATCAATTAACGGAGGTCTATGGGTCGAATTGCCTTCACGAATTGAATCCATATCACAAATCACACAAAATCACACTCCTATAGTTTTTATAAAGACAAAGAGTGACCTGCTCTGATGCCAAGTGAAAAACCTAAGTGATCCGTGATTTAGACCAGAATTAATTGCAACAATTTGTAAACAATTAAAACCGACAATCTAAATCACCTAGCATGTATGAAAGTGATTTAGATTGTTGCTTCAAAATCAATAAATCGAAACAACCGATTTTTATGTGGAAAAACCACAATTGGAGCACCTCCAATTGTGATTAAAAAATCGCAGGTGAAACACTACTAATTAATCCACTATGAAAGAAAGAAAGAATAAAAATTTACCAAACAAATTACCCAAACTCTGTCAATTTGCCTTCGACAATCTGTATCTCTTTCACCACTGCCTTCGTCTCGGAATTGATTAGCTTGATGTCGAATCCACAACATCTATGTCAAATCAACGACCACGCGCAATTTCAAACTCCTTCGAATACTCCACGCTTAAATCTCTGGAATCCACCAAAGAGAAACTTCTCTTGTATTGATAAAATCAAACCTACAACCCTTTGATTTAACTCTCTTGATCCGTGAACAAACTCATAAAGAAATCAAAGGAAAAATAGCAAATAACCTCCAAAACAAAACCCTAAAACCCAGAAAGAGGATCTGGAAGCCGTGTCCAAAATTCTGACTGAAACACAGCTTTATAGCAAACAGGGCCACGACGGTCGCTCGAGCGCAGGATCTCTCGCTCCAGCGATGAGACTAATATGCGTGTATTCCTTAAGTGTCATCACTCAAGCCACCAAAAGGTTCACTTGAGCGCAAATACTCCTTCCCAATATTTTTGCAGACAGTGAAAACTACTGGGACCAAAGTTTCTTCACTCAAGCAAGCAAGCCAAATTTTCAGGAACCTTTACAACTTGATAAACTATGTTTGTTTGCAAAATTGGCAAGACTAAGGGACCTAACAATTAGCATTTGAGGAATCTTAGGATTATAATCCTCTATATTATATATATAGATGGAATGAAAATTTTTAGGGTGAATGAAATGGAATGAAAATTTTTAGGCTAATAACATTAATTCTTTTTGAGATTTTGCATAATTAAAGTTTTTTTTCCCCCTATTAGAATAACTACTTTTTTTATTACATATATATATATATATATATATTGTGAGGCCATGAAATATCCCCTCACATGGATGTTGTGGAGATCCAACGAAGAGAAGAGCTTCACCCCTGTAGATCTGCAACGATGAACATAGTCGGTGCCACCCAACCGGGGTTGCCGGCCGGGGACTCTCCGATGATGAAGTCAGTCCCTGTATGAAGGAAGAAATAGTATATGTATTTCAAGGGGTGTGTGTTGTGTCGAGAGAGAAGAGAACATACCTGTATATTATGAGGTCCCTTCCTTTTATAGACGGGGGTGGGCCGAATAGGCCCAATAGTTGGGGCTTTAGCAAGCCTTGTTTGGGTTAGGCCCAATAAGCTGGTACCTATAAAATTCTGGCTCCCACAATTGCCCCAAAACTTTCATTGTCTGCGGTAGAAGGAATGAGAGTTTTTTCTTGCCAAGTTACGCTGTTCAAATAGCTGTTAGGTTTTTTGATAAAGAATACTTTGGATAAATGAGAATACTTTTGATAAAGAATACTTTTGATAAATGAATAAAATATATGAATGGATGACTGCATGCATGCTTGAATGTATGCTTGAATGTATGTATAAATGTACTTATGTCTACTTATGTCTTGAATGTATGTATAAATGTATATATGTTGATCATAAGATGAGGGGGGTTGAGCTAAAACCCAGAAAGGAATACAAACAAATCATAACGTTGGGCCACGGTATTGTAACCCCCGGACAAGGGTTGTAGGCCGCGGTAATATGACCCCCGGGCGAGGGTGTAGGCCGCGGTATTCTAACCCACGGGCACGGGTGTAGGCCACAGTATTATAACCCCCGGGCATGGGTACAGGCCACAGTATTATAACCCCCGGGCATGGGTGCAGGCCACGGTATTATAACCCCCGGGCATGGGTGTAGGCTTTTGCTAATGGTGCTCTGTGCCGAGTGCGAAGATTGCGCTGTACTCGGAGACTTTTGTTGATTTCAAGTGGCAAGTGCCAAAGTGGCAAGGATTTTGAATAATGTATCCTGTACCGAATAAGGTGGACGTGTTAATCACCAATACTATTGCTCCGTTTATATGGAATTTCCAAGTAGATATGAGGCCAACTATGTAATTGCCGAGTTGCTCGGTTTGCGTTTATTCTGAGGTAGACTTGCCCCATTGCTTTCGAGTGACAGGTGTTAGTCGGAAGGAATGTAGATTCCCATTGCCCTATGTTGCAAGGAAGATTCGGCTTTGGTAAAATGACGGCGTGCAAAAATATGCAAACTGCTGTCTGCCAAGTGTGTAATGTATTGCCTCAAAACGAGCGCTTGCTTGAAGCTGTGTAGAAAGGGGGCGGAAGTTTGTAACTCAAGTAATCGTCCTTGTAGTGTTTGTACCAAGTTCGCCGAGTATACATGCATATCATAGGTGCCGAGATGATGATCGGCTGATGTGCCCCAATTGGAAAGCGAAAAATTGACTGATGTCCGAGTGGGCAAATGTTTTGCCAAATAATGTTGGTAGGTGAATAAAGTTGCCGAATACTGTGGCCAATGTTGCTGCATAAATTTTGACGATGCATAAAGTTGACAAATAATGTTGCTTTGCCGAATAATCTTGCCGGGTAAAGTTGATATACTGCCGAGTAACTAGTGTCAGAACATCGGTGTCCGTTTACACTTGGACCGGCGATTGTGCCAATCGTTTGGTCGGCGGTGTGTCGGCAGTGGTTTGCTAAGAACTTGGTCGGCAGTGGTTGCCAATTTAGTGGAGTTGAGCTTCTTGTCCAATCGTATATTTGCCCCATTGCTTTTGAATAAGATTTGTTAGGCGAAAGGAATAAAATTGACTTGGGCCAAAATTGCCGAGTAGGCCGATAATGATTTGAAACGGATTCCGTGCCCCTGTTCGGTGCTGTGGCAATATCAGAATGAAGCCGAGACAAAGTAAGGTGCTTGGTGATATCGGAATCAAATCTGCAATTTATTTGTATTTTTATTTATTTAATATATATGTATATATTTATTTTGTGCTGAATTTGCAAATTCTGACTGTACGGATGGACTCGAAATGCGTCAGATAGCTGGAAAGGACTATTGGATCGCTGTGATCAGTCTTCTGATGGCGTAATTGTAGCCAAAATAGATTTAACGGCTTAGATCAACAGGGCGTAATGCGACCGCGAAGCACATGATTATTTCTTCATAACTTGCTGGATCATCTTCTCCAGCGAATGAATTTATTTTCTGGGCAAACTTTGAATGGCCCGTACGGCTTCGTTTGAGCTCCGATTTTGACGCGGTTTGTTGCGTTGGAATCGTCTCAATGAGTACTTCACGTTGGTATAGGCAAAACTTGAGTTTGACAGCTTCGAAAATTTCAGTTTGTCAGAAAATGTGAGCCGTATCGCAATTTTCGGCATACTTTGGTTATTTCTTGACTTCTCGGGTTGGTGGGTCTGGACCCTTTGAGCCGATACGAATCCTCTGATATGTTCAGATGTGAATTTCGGCAAGCCAAGATGATAGTTCTGAGCCGAGATATTAGTGCCGAATAAGACATAAAGTTGCCGATTATTTGATGCGGAATATTGCGCTAGTCAAAGAATGTGCCGAACAAGAAATGTTGGCGGTGTAATTTTTGCCGAATAAGTGATAAGCCGAGTTGATCATATGCATGCAGCCTGGATGAAAATATAATTTGCCGAATAAGTCAATAGGTTTGCCGAAACTCCTCGTTGATAATATGCCGAGTAAGCCAATCAAATTGCCGAATTGTTCGTTGGGCCTATGGAGGTAAGTTGGTTCGTTGGTGGTTGCCGAATATGCATAGTTGTGTTAATATGCAGTTGATAATAGGCCGAATGATGTACCGAATCGCAGAGGATAAGCAATATGAGGTGATGTTTGCCGAGTACCATAAGTAAGTTGATAAGCAACATAGAAGCCGAATAGTCTTTCCGAAGCCGAGACGGTAATATGATATGCCGTGATAGTAGCGCCGTGCAGTGGTGATATTTCGAGAATTATAGAGATTCAAGGCGGTAGCGACTCGGCACTACCGCGACACCACCGAATTATTTGGCCGAGCAATGATGTAAACCCAACTATAGCTTGTTGAATAAAATACTCATGTCATCCATGTCAAGTACTCAATGAAGAAGAAGATTTTCCAAATCCTAACTATTTAAATTAACTGGAATAGGTGTAGAAACATGAGCAAAATCAATGAATCCAAATTAAATACAAGAACATGTATCTGCATAATTACCATTTTGCAGGTCAACATGAGAACAGCCATTGATTTTTATTGACAGTGAGCAAGATACATTGAAATTATCAAGGAAAGAAATCTATCGAACCAACAGCTACCATTAGTGGAATTCTTCAATGTTACACTCACACTGTGAACCAACTACCTTGGGTGTTTGATGTAATTAAGGAACATGAGGCCTTGCCCCAGAACAACAGCTATATATATGGTTGGAAAGATTTAAAGCACATGCAGAGGAATAATGACAAACCGGAATATCATCAATGTCATTCTAGTTACATGATTCAGATTACATTGTCCTAATTCCTTTAACAATAGAATAATTGCACAGCATGAAATATGAGTAATGAATAATGACGATGCCGATTTGTAAAGTTGGGTAGTACCGTTTAGTCGGTTGCCGAGAAGGGAGGAAGAGCTACCGAATAGCCTTGTCGGATTGCCGACTTCAGCGGTAGGTTGCCGAGTAATAAATGTTAGCCGAATAAGCAATATCGCGGTGGTGTTAAATACTTGCCGAAGAAGAAATAATATGCAGAGAATAGTTGATAAGATGCCGAATTTGTGGAGGATAGCAATGGGGTGGTATTTGATGTTGATAAGAATGCTGAAGCCGAATATTAAAGCCGAATAAGTTGTCATTGCTGGATGATGCGGCAGTGATAATAATATGTTGATGCCAAATTAAAGGGCCGAATAGATCGTCCGTTTGCAAGTTATGCCAAATAATAAACCGAATAAGTGCAAAGTAGCTTTGGAGCTTCGCCGATTGATTGATTATGAGATACAGCACTGCCGAGATGCGAGTGCATGGGCTTGAATGCCGAATTTTTGGTTTTGGCTGGCTGAACACATCTGTGCAGCACTTCCCTTTTGTTTTTGACTTGCCGCATACGTGGTCGGCAATCGGAATCGTGGTGCATAGTCAAAACTTGGGTTTGACTGCGCCGAAAATTTCAGTTGCCGGATGAATACATGATGTAGGTAGTGAAACCATTTGAAGTTTCCTGTGACCGAATAATGTCAACCGTATATTGAAACTTGAAAATATAATGACGTAAATAAAATTGAACTTGAAAATATAATGATGTAAGGAATAAAATTGAACTTGTAAGTATGACGTAAGGTAATGAAATATTTGTCGAATAAAATTTGCCTAAGAAATTCACATTGCCGAATAAAATATACGGTTTGTTCAAAAGCCGAAAAACAAATATTCATGGCCACAACTTTCTGTACGCATCTTCAATTTGTTGCCCAATTGGTCCGTAGCTCGTAAATTCTGCTCTTTGAAGGAACTTGGTTGGTTATCCGAGAGATGGTGGAGTACTGCAATCTATATTTTTAATTAAATTGAAGGTTATAAGCATATATGTATATAGAAAGCATATTGAAGACATTAATTATTTAAAGAGGAAAGAATAGAGATTCCACTTAGCAACTTGTGTTCGCATAATCTCAAGAAGTAAACTACGTAAAAGTAAATTGAACCAAAGCACTTGGTCGGCATGACTCTGCCTTCGCCGATAATAGCGCTAGAGAGGGCCGTGGTCGGCCTATAACACCTTGTCTGAGAGCCGAACAAACAAGTCATGCATATGCAAATATTTGTATCCACGTATATATATATATATATATATAAATGTATCTTTGCAAATATAGAGATAGCATTCAGAAATGAGATTTAGAATAATAAGAGAGTTGACGAACAACCCAATAAATAGTTACTGTTGCTGAGTTGGTTGATAAACAAGCCAAATAAAGTGCCGAATAAGAAAGTTTAGTCCACCCCCAAGTTATTGTGGTCCAAATCTAGAGAGAGAAAAATTAAAGACCCAGCCTTGGATTCTACAGAAAGTTCTAGCATAGGCACAAGTGCATATATGTCAAGCACCAACTTTAAGCTAAGTTTTGAGAGGCAAAGACTAAATAAATGGATAGACCCACGTATGAATTTAGCCGAATAACTTTATTGAATTGCCGAAAAGATGTTTGCACCAAGAAAGGTGTGAAACCCATTTTTAGAGAGAGAAAACAGCTACTAATTTCATCTTGTTTTGACAACCTTTTTAAGCAATATTAATATTCAACAATGCTTTGATCAAATCTGTGAGCATAAATAGATACATACATAGATGTGTATATATAAATATATATGTATACCTGAACTTTAGCAAAAAACATAATCAAAATGAAAGAAGCCAAAAACCCAG
Source organism: Camellia japonica (assembly GCA_030407325.1). Classification (NCBI taxonomy): domain Eukaryota; kingdom Viridiplantae; phylum Streptophyta; class Magnoliopsida; order Ericales; family Theaceae; genus Camellia; species Camellia japonica. The sequence continues at coordinate 93,178,047 of JAPPVO010000007.1, forward strand.
TTGTGGGCCGTATTACTTGGGATTGATCTTTACTTTCGTGGAAAGTGTACTGACCTCAAAGCAACCAGTATATGTTTACTTACAGCAGTATATTTGTTGTGTTCTTCGTTGATCTCATTTAGTCGTTCCCACAGACGGCGCCAATTGTGAGGCCATGAAATATCCCCTCACATGGATGTTGTGGAGATCCAACGAAGAGAAGAGCTTCACCCCTGTAGATCTGCAATGATGAACATAGTCGGTGCCACCCAACCGGGGTTGCCGGCCGGGGACTCTCCGATGATGAAGTCAGTCCCTGTATGAAGGAAGAAATAGTATATGTATTTCAAGGGGTGTGTGTTGTGTCGAGAGAGAAGAGAACATACCTGTATATTATGAGGTCCCTTCCTTTTATAGACGGGGGTGGGCCGAATAGGCCCAATAGTTGGGGCTTTAGCAAGCCTTGTTTGGGTTAGGCCCAATAAGCTGGTACCTATAAAATTCTGGCTCCCACATATATATAAATATATATAATTGAGTGTTTGAATTCCCAGGACCTAGTGGTTTAAGTATTGTGAGAGTGTGTTTTCGAACCCTAACATGGCATGGGAGGTATTCTGGTTGCTTAACGGAATTGAGAGGTATAAGGGTGGCAGTGAATGTCTCACACAGGGAAAGCATCCCTAGAAGCCCGTTCCCTTGGGGCAAACCATGATGTCACCACTCGAGTATCTAATCTATGTACGTAGGCATCATTGGTAATTGTGCAGTAAGCGACACCCTGATGATTATATGATAAATGATGCATTGATATTTGTTTAACCAAGAGGGAGTCAAAATTGCCCGTGGCCAATGTTAGTGGTTGGGCAGGAACGGCATTCTGCGAGGAGTTGCCTAGAACTAACTCGATTGACAGTTATTCTTGATAACTAAAATTCATTATGAGCTCTATTTGATTATTACTTCTACTACATTTTATGATCATACCATTATTGTGTATTGGATTAGGAAAAGGGGTCGAGATGTGTATGTGTTTACTGGACATTCAAAGCTCATGGTATTTCATGCTAGGTATTGAAGACTATTAGATGGTCGAAGAGAAACTGAAGCATTTGAAGACGTATGGTTACCCTAGGAGAATTAGAAACTAGTTTTGTAAACATGTTTTGGGATTGTAAGTGTTAAACATCCTATTGTATTTAAATATGATTTTGTAATTATTACTTTGCTTATATATCTATGCATATCTTTTGTATTACTTATCCCTTATTTTCTCGTTGACTTATGTGGATCTTGTGTTAATACCTTATTAAGATCTGTCAAAAAGATAGCTTTGGTATTTAAGATGAATGGACTTTGAAAGGGGGCTATATTGACTCCTCCGACCTTCCTGGAATCTTACTTGGTTATTGACCAAAGGACTCATTAGCGACGTTTCCTAGACTTGTAACCTTAGATAAATCAGATATTTATTTGTTAATATATTCCTTGATGTTTCCATGTTTTGAGACGTCACAACTTGGTATCAGAGCCTAGGTTTAACACTTACCTACCCATTTTAGTCTGCAGTTAGAGACAACCTTACTCCGACTATGTTATATTATTATAACACTACCTATTCTATCAACTAAAAGACATAAAAAAAATTAAAATTTTCTTGACCAACCTTAAGATGTTCCTTCGGATTTCTGGCATGGCAACGTCGAATCGTGAAGGTGTATAGTGGTGTAGTAACAATTCTAGCATTGAAATTGGGGAGCTAAAGTGGGCATTTCAAATAAGACTAACAGAACCAGACTTTCATAATGAAGAAAGGACAACCTTGATTAACGAATCAGAACATGTAGTTTGCCCTAGAATGACCAAGAATGGTGACAATATCGGTAGTTGAGTAGAACCACGTTATAAGCTTATTAGGAGTTATTTGGATTATGTTTTGATTAGAGTAATTCACCTTAGTAATTCCTTTGACTAACCACGTTAGCAAAACCCTAACTTGCATTTAATTGCCCATTTGGCAGATGGTGAACCATACAGGAGTAAACAATTACATAGGCAATAACGACAAAGCCAACCACAACGATGATATCAATATAAACAGGAACGGGGCACCTGGGGTCAACAATCACGATCACACCCCTACACCCGCTGCTAACTTACCCCGAAGTATCGGAAATCAAATTTTAGAAGAATTGGTAAGGTTGGGAAGAACATGTCAGAATGAGATAACACATCTATTCTACGAGTTTTGTAAATAGAGACCACCGATCTTCACGGGCGAGCCCGATTCTAAGATCCCTAAAAACTAGATCCAATAGATTGAAAAGATGTTTGATACAATGGGAATAGTTGAACACATTGATAGGATTGCTTTAGCTGTTTACCAACTAGGAGAGGAAACAGATCATTGGTGTGCCCTGATCTAGGAATCCAGGGAGATCACCACAATGATGTGAGCACAATTTGAGGAATTATTTTTGAGAAAGTACTTCCCAAACATAGTTAGACAGGAAATGATCTGGGAACTTCAGAATCTAGAACAATTCATGATGATGGTGACCTAATATGTGGAAAAGTTTGAGTAATTGGCTCACTATGCGACTCGATGCATAGCAGACGATAAAGAGAAAGCGCGAAAATTTGAATAGGGCCTAGACCCTCCAATCAAAGGAAGAGTTTTGCACATGCGACTTCCTACCTTTGCGGATGTAGTTGACACAACACTAGATTCAGAGCGAAAGGTGGTAGATTCTAAGAGGGCTTGGAGCTTGCGGATGTAGTTTACACAACACTAGATTCAGAACGAAAGGTGGCAGATTCCAAGAGGACTTGGAGCTTGTGGATGTACTTGACACAACACTAGATTCAGAACGAAAGGTGGTAGATTCCAAGAGGGCTTGGAGCTTGAGAAGAGAGAAGGATCAAGTCAATATGGGACTAAAAAGGAACAACCAAAAGCATGCAACACATAAACCATACTCCAAGATACTGCAACCATAACAACAACAACAACAACAACAACAACCACCACCACCACCACTGCAACAATAGTATTAGAGAGGAAATTCCAAGACATGACCAATTAGGGTGATCTAGTGCTATCGTTGCCAACAAATGGGACACAAGAGGTTCGAATGTCCCCAGCTGGTAGGAAATCAAGAAGAGCACTCGGGTGCAAATACTCAGGGTATCGAAGGGCAATAGCCATGTGTAACTAAGCTGGGAACTACGAGGCAACAAAATTACAAGGCGGAGAGCAATCAAAACTCAGGAATAGTTAACAAGTAGATGCCAACCAGCAAAGTGTATGCACTACAAGAAAATCTCACCGTGCAGCATCCAGAGGATGAGAAATACACGTTTTATGAACTCGAGGTGGAAAATGCCACTAGGATAGTAGTTAGAATTCCTTAAAGGGACTTTTGTAATCCATGCATAAATGTGTAAATTCTCTATTATTAATTCAAGTCTTGGTACTTTTACACTCGTACTTCACAATTCTTGAGTACATGTTTTATTGATCACATTACTTCGTAATTGTGGGATATCGGACCATTAGAACTTGTATGCAGACCCTTAGAAATTGTTTGTGCGTTAATTCTCAATTCCTGAAACATAAAGATACCCGACATTAACCCTGTACATCAACTATTATCGATAGTTACTAATAGAAGGAGACAACTTAACCATCCAACAGAACTCTTTTATTGTTTAAAGGGGATAGATTAGTTTCCATGATTCAACAAATCAAAAAATCCAAAGGCATCAGAAAATTAATAAATGGTCAATTCTTGACAAAAGTGTAGTCACCACATTAGGAATACAAGCCCTCGCACTGAAGCCGCAACATTGTTATCTATACGACTTGCAGTTTAGAATTTTCAAAGAATTCAAAAGATTAAAGCACCCCTTATGTTATTAAGAAATTCCATTCAAAATGCTAATATGAGAACGAGATTATTGATGGCTCTAGACAGAAGAGACAGGAACTTGAGAGACGAGACAATCCTAATAGTAAGAATGCCCTGGCATCGTCATGAGATTGACTTGTTTAAGGGGGACGGAATTATTGTTTATACCTTTGAGATCTATCTGGTTTGATCTCGTTCAAATCACAAACATAAGATTGTATGTGATGAATTCTGAACTCGGTTGCACCTTACGATCTTCTACCGTATTCCTTCCGTATACTTGATCACGAATTGAGTATGGGCTAAAAAATGTGAACCTCCTTACTCTCTCTCTAAGCCCGAAAAATTATATCTTTAAAAAGCTACAAGGACGCATATATATATATATATATATAGGCTATGACAATGACCATTACGAGTAGATTAGGATTAGGACTCCCTATGGAATTAGGAAAACTTAATTCAAACTGAATTATGATTCCTAATTTCATAAATTATAAAGTGAGATTATTTATGGGTCAATAAGCTCAGTGAATTGGCTGATAACTTTATGTATATGGCGAATATAGATTATTGATAGAATTCATGTCCCAGTTTAGGGATTCATAAGCTTATAAGTTTTGATTATGTCAAACCCTACAAGTGGATTTTATATCTGACATATCGAATAAGTTAAGTGGAAGGTCTCAAGGAAATATGAAGAAGTTGATTAAATATAATTGTTAGTAATTTATTTAATTGACTGGTATTAGTAATCTTAACATGGAGAGATAATTAAGCATGTAATAATGTAGAGCTCGAAATATAATTTGGAGATTAAGATGGAAGTGCAATCATAATTCTTTAGTGGTATTTATGAATCAAAATGACCAACACTAAATGCACGTGATTATTAATTATTTTCAGATTAAGTACTCATAATAATTATGGGATGTAAATTGTCTCATCTGATCAGTACATGAACAATTATCCTAGGATGATCATGTTCAATACACACAAAGCGTACTAGCACAATGAGCTATAACTTTACTGTTTCCTGTAGTCAATACAGACCTACTCAAACACACATCCATCTTAGACCGTGAACCACTAATATTCTACAAGCATTAGTGATTCGATATTTCATGTGTAAGCCGTACTCTACACACCAGATCGCCTACTTCATAGAATAAAAGACACACATGCAAAACATTAAACAAATAACATAATAAAGATATTACTCATAATGATTTTCATTAAAATTGGATTAACTGATATTATTAAAACCAAATACTAAATTTCATTACACAAAAATATAACTTTTAGTACATTTTTCTAAAGATACCCATGCTTACTTAGAGAAGTGGTAATCAAGGATCGTTCAAGTCAAGATGAGGAAGGATTCCTTATCGCAATTTTGACCATAACAACTGAGATTCTTATTTTATTTTATGTGTGCATTTTTTAATTTTATTTTATTGTGAGATGTATGTCTATTATTATTCTTGTCAATTATTATGCGTTCATTATTGTAGAATGCCTCGGGGGTACCCCGAGCACACCCAATAGTTTGGACTTTCAATCTTCTAGTCTCACAAGTGCAATGTGAAACATAAATGCGAGTCCAGATTCGACAAATCAAAAAAAAAAAAAAATCTATTAAACCCAACATTTGCCAGAATTGGATTACATCACTAGATCTCAGAGTCGTGACCTAATCTTTTTGAGAAAACTAAGAAACCTTTGTCTCGTGCCAAAGGCAGTGTTTATCACAACTAAAGATGCCTCAGTTTGGAACCTTGGATATACGGGGGGAAAATCATTAATTGAGCACCCCTGCTCACAAGATCAAAGGATCTGCCTCTACTAAATTATGATATAAGTTTTATGGACAATATATGCTCATGTTCTAATTATTATTAATGTTAAAATTATTATGTGAAGCAATCAAGTATAGACCGTGTCACTTATTTTGGGATGCTTTGATCTTGTTTATTTTTGAAAAAGTTTTGAAACATGTACAATTCAAAGGAAATTGAGCTCAGAACCATAAGAATCAATATCATTCCAATTCAAGCAACAAAACCTCCATCCACTGCCAATCATAAAGATAGATCAATTAAGCAAGTAGTCGCATGGTAAAATACTAGTCATAATTAGAAAATCGTGCATAGGCAGGATGCTAAAGTTATAAATGCTCACCTAGCATTTACTCGTATCCAGCAAAAAGATGAAAAAAAACGTTAGAAAAATATGCATGATCCTATATGCAAAATATTAATGCAATACGTAAGCAAGAATAATGCTAAGGACTCGGCTACTAACACATGACATAGGGATCATTTCAAAGCATGAGGTAGCGCACAAAATCACATTTTGGAAATGATAAGCTCACAAATGCAAATGAGCTGAATCCAAATGCATTTGCAATATGGACGTAAGGTATGTATATGATGAAAAAGAAAACATGATTCTATCAACAGATATGGAAAGCATGGAAATAAAATGAATAGAAAGAAATGGTGATTGGAAGACATACATAGTAAAGGAATAGAAAGAAATGGAGGTGTAGCTTGCTTTTTGTGCTCCTTTTGGACATGACTAGCCCTACAATTCGGACTTCTGTGGTTTTGAATCTGATTCCACACGTGCAATGTGAAATCAATGTCTAGATTAATCTGATTCCACATTTAGCTAAATTAATTACTTTATTACAAATTCGGATAGATGCTAAATAAATAACTAACCATCTAATTTATTACAACAAGGACATTATGATAATAATAATTGCAACAATAATTACAGTAACAATAATTGCAACAATATGATTACAACAAGAATATTTACAACAATAATATGAAACCAATCAACAATAAGAATGCACAATGATCGCATGCGCAGTGTCCAAAAGCTGCTATGTTTGCCCAAGTTTCTCTGCATCACCCTCAACCACTGCCCTCTGTTTTGCGAAAAAACTCACTGCTTGCCAAACGTTGGGAGCCGGCCAGCCCCAATTGAGATCCGGCCAGGCCAAAAAAATGCCGACCAGCTCCAATTTTATGCCAAAAAATGTTTTGTACTCTGAGGTGAGAACAGTGCAGACAGAGCCTTTCTAGGCCCTGTTTGTCCCTTCTGCTCTCCTTTATCATGAAACTCAAGAAAAGAGTGAATTTGAGTCCAAAACCAACAATAAGCACAATTTGATGGCTTGATGATTTCGAACACAATTTGGACTAAACAATTAATAAATGCAATGAAGATGACCACATCTCCCTCTCATCATGGAGGCTCAAAGGGGGAGATAGACGCGCTTCAAGTTTCATCAAAATATCATGGATTGATAAGTAACAATTCTCGAAGCGATGGACTCAACATAATGTCCGGCCAAATCTAACCAATTTTATTCATCTTCTTTATGTCGGTTCTATTGATTTGAGGCCAATTTTATTAGTCTTTTCCATTCTTTAATCGATTTTTCCGAAGTGATGTTTAAGTCCACTAAATGATAAGAAATGTCAAGCGAGAAGTGATCTATAGCATGAAAAGAGACTATACATTGACGATGAACCTCCGTAGAGACTAAGCCATTGAGCATAGGTATCTTTCCCATGCATCAAACAACCATCAATCTTTTGAAATAACTCTCAAACAAAAGAAAAGAAGAAAAGAGGGAGGTTGTAGAAATGGTTATGCGAGATTGATTATTAGAATGAGACTCTTCGCATGAAATCTAAATAAATAAAGCTATCAACTCAAATGACTCGGTGTCTAAGGCCTAAACAACCGAAGCCATGAGGACTTACAACACAACAAGTATGATATTCAAAGCATAAACTATTTAAATGAATTAAACAGCCCATAACAGCCACTAAAATGTAAAAAAAAAAAAAAAAAAAAAAAAAAGAGTAGCTAAAAGCAAGAGAAAAGTAAGTAAAAATAGTAGAGAAAAAGCTATGGAACAAAGCCTAAGGAGGGGTGGCTAACCCCTACACTTTTTACAATTTTAAATCACATATTTCAGCCCCAAAACAGCCTAAAATAGTGGCTAAAAGTGCGTTTAAAGAGCACAAAAAGATAGACAAAAGCAAGAGATATAAAGCTAGTAAGCAAGACTAAGGAGGGGTGACTAACCCCTCCACTTTTAGAACTTTTAAATCACATTTTTCAGCATTTTCAAACTTTGAAAATCAGTATATAAAGATAAGAAAAATAGAGGAAAAGAGTAGAAGAAAATTAAAGAGGAAGGTGCAAAATTATACCTTTGAAAGAGAGGTAAGCTCTTAGTTAACAAACTTGATTCCAACACCCTCAAGTTTATGAAATATGGTTTGAAATTCTAACAAAAAGCTTCAAGAACAAGCTCTAATAGTGTATGTATTGTGTATGCATAGCTTGCTAAAGAAGGTTTGAACAAGTGCGATAGATACACAAAATGGACAAGTGCAATAGATGCACAAAGTGAACAAGTGCGATAAATGCACAAAGACTTCAACTGAAACTTCTCTGAATGAACCGTACATACAATATCGTTTGCCTGCATAAGAAAGAAAATTAACAAGTGCAATACGGTAAGAATGCATGTTCTATGCAAGACAAACAACCGACATGCAATGATAATTGAAGGCATGTTCCATGCGAGAAACAAAAGCATATTCTCTGTGTAAAACAAGAGCGGAAGCATATTCTATGTGTGATTCATGAGCAAATGCATATTCTATGCATGATTTATGAGCGAATGCAAGACGCGCATGCAATATGCGTGAAATGCATATCTTATGCAACAACGCATATCTTATGCAACAACGTATGTGAAATGCATATTCTATGCAACAAAGTGACATGCACGTTTTATGCAACAAAGTGAAATGCATATTCTACGCAAGGTACAAAAGCATAATTTGACAGAAATGAATTCAGTAGCAACTTCCGATTTACCTCTCGGGAAAGTTACAATATGTTTAAAGGATACATCTCGTTCATGTTGGCAAGTGACAAACATCGTGCACCGAAAACACAGTTTTGAGCTTTCGTAGAGGCAATCGGAACCCAACAGTGAACCACCCCTATACTTCTTGGAAACCAAGGACACAAAACAGCATCAGGACCCCAAGGGAGGCCACCGGCCACCTGCCGGCCACAAGAGGAGGCCACTGGCCATGTGTCGGCCACCAGTGAGCCTTGCCGACCACCTGCCGGCCAATGATGGCAGCTCGGGGGCAAACTTGACTTTTTGGCTCGGGTCCTTATATACACACCTCCACACTTCATTTCCCCACTCACCCAAGTCCGAAATTACTCCCCCTCTCTCTCTAGGTGCTCCTTCTCTCTAGATTCACGCTTTTTATGCATTTTCCAACGCCCCACGCGAAGTTGATTCGATAAACCCTCTTTGTTTCCTTCTTTTTGAACCGATTGAAATTTGATTTCAGTGCTTCTTCTTGGAGTTTCACCACTTGAGGCTTGTTCCCCTTCAGTTTCTCTTGGGTTTTGTGCCTTTTCCTGGGCTTTGACTATTTTTCCCATTTTCTCTCTCCTAGGGTTGACTTTTTCCAAGTTTACCCTCTTTTTTGCATTTTTCTTCACTTTTCACCCACTTCGCACCCATTTTCCAGGTGGCAGATGATGAACCACAAGACGGGGCTCCTCCAGAGACTCCCCTAGTATTTCCACCTGTTCTTGAGGTAGTAGAGCCAGCAGCTAACCTTGAGGCCAACCTTGAGGCAGAGTTCGATCCTGAAGCCGAGCCAGAGCCGCTACCACTAAGGGTACGACCTTTCGATCCAGAGAGGTACCATCCCCAGACAAATATATTGCCTGCCAGAGGCATCAAACGCTTCATAGAGTTTGCTCGCGGTGCACCCGAGGACCTCCTACTGAGGGAGCCGGTTTCTCACTTGTCAGCCATTGCCGTTGTGGTATGAACTCTGTTTTCATGCATTTCTGCCTTTCTTTACTTGCATTTCTTGCACTGCCTTTTATTCGACTATACAATCGTCACTGCTTTATCTAATCCATATGTTCTTTATCTGTTGCATCCGTTCGGTGCCACAGGGCGAGTCTCATGCCTTCAGAGGGTACGGTGCTACGACTGCCCGAGCTTGGTATGACGAGCTCCCCGCTGGAGTTTGCGACATCATAGACGAGGCTAGCTTTGGCCTTTTCTACTCCGGCCTGATATGGGTTATCGCGAGCCGTCCTCTCCTAGGAGCACTCGTGGAGAGGTGGTAGGTGTAGACACCCCATTTTTGATCGGCCTTAAGACTCAGACGTCACCAACTGAGCGCTCGGTGATGTTGCATATCGTGCTCGTTCTGAGCTTTCAGAGTCTCGGCTGCGAGCCTTACCTCCGAACTTCGGGGCTCTTTTGTGCTTTGCCTCAGTTTGGGAACCAGGTCCCGTTTTCTCTATTTTCTCTTCCCAAAGGGAGGGAGAGGTCTCGTAGGCTATCTCTTAGTGGCCGTAGCCTACGTTTCGTGGTCGTAGGCCATTTTTCCCGTTTGGAGGCCAATTTCCGGTTTTCAAAGCCGTCGGCCGTGTGCCTCGGTTCAGGACCGCCTAATTACCTCCGTTTGCTCCGATTTTTGGCACACACCTTGTTTCCTCTCCTTAGAGGGACACTGTAGCCTGGGAGACCACCTTCGTGGTCGTACGCCACCTCCGGTGCTTAACAGCCTGTTTTCGGGGTCCCAGACTGCGCGTTTTGGCCCACGAACCTTCGTTTTGCATCCGTCTTGGTCCATTTTTGGTAGGGACCCTATTTTCATTGCTAGGGAGGTGGTAGGATGGTGGGAGGCCACCTTTTTCCCTGAAAAACCAGTTTTCTCATTTTCTCTCTCCTAAAGCCGATTTTTCTGACAGAAAGCTGATTTTTCTCACTTTTGAGCCACAATTTCTGGCTTTTCATACCACCATTGTGTTGTGCTCATCTGGGAGGCCACCAATATGGGTAGGCCGACCAGTAATTCATCTTGACCCTTTTGAACCTTGCTAAAAAACTGGTTTTTCTCTCTCCTGGGTCACTTTTTCTGGTTTTTCACCATACAGCTGTGTTGCACTCATCTGGGAGGCCACCCTTTTGGGGTGGCCCCCCAGCAATTCTTCTTGAACCTTTTGACCCCTGGTCGGCCAACCAGGGGAAGTGGCCGGCCGGCCACTTGAACTGGCCGGCCTGCTTCTTGCTTTTTGCCCTCTCTGAATGCATCACAGCTGTGCCAGTTGTGTGGCAATTGGACCATCCTCCATACACGTGTATGGAGGATATGTGAGGTCTCTTTGAGATATTTTAGAGCCTCTCCTCTATAAAGGAGAGGCTTGGCTTCATTTGCAAGGGTTTAACAAATTTGCTTAAGGCGTATACCCTTCACCCTCCATAACTCACTATTCCAAGCTCCAAACCCTAGTTTTCTTGCACCATTTGCACACCAACCCTTAGCACCACACCTCCACCATCCATTCCAGCACTTTGGGACTGATTTGAAGGGGTTGAAGGTTCACCAACTTGGTCCAAAAGCTCCTGTCCTGCTGTGCTTCAAGGGTAAGTACCTATTTCCCTTAAACTTGCATTTTTTTGCTCCATTGATTAGCCTTATTTGCAAGCATTTCTGGACTTTTTCATAAACTGAAAAGTGTCTTCTTTTGAGCTCCTCTTGAAGATTTTATAAGGACATTTTTCTGTTTGAGGTCTCCTACATCCTTGTATGCTTTATCCCTCTTTGTAGGCTCATTTTGCATCATATCTTAGTCCTATTTTTGAGCCTTTTTGAGATTTATCATAAACTTAAAAAAGTTTCCTTTTGAGCTTATAAACATGTTTACTTAAGGTCACTTTTCTATTTGGGGTCATCTTCCCCCTTGCATGCTTCATTTCCTCATGTTTTGAGCTATGCATTAGAGCATTTGCATTGGCCTTGGTTTGGCCTCTTAGCCACTGAAATCCAGTGGATTTTCAGTGGCTTAGATGTGTCTTTGAGCCTCAAAATCAGAGAGGGGTGACCCTCTCACCCCTTGTTCTCTTTACTAGCATTGTTGGCCTTCCAAAGGGACTCTTTTTTGCATGCATTGAAGTCATGTTTCAGGCCTCATTTTGTGAGTTTTATGGTCTGCCTAAGCTCTGTCAAGAGCCCATTTTGCCATATTTTATGTCTATGATGCATGTGTAGAGCAATGCCATTCAAGGCCTTTCAAAGGGACCTTTCTTTTCTTGTTTCCTAGACTGATTTTAGGGCCTATTTGGTGGGTTTTAAGGCTGTCATAACTCATTTCCAGAGGTGGTTTTGCCCTTTTGTTTGTCTATCATATAGGTGTAGAATACCCCCTTGCATGGCCTTCCAAAGGAACCCCTCATTTTTGCATGCATTGACTGAGTTTCAGTGGGTATTTGGGTATATTTTGGCATGAAATACTTCTATTTTTTTCTGTTTGGGTGACCCCTCATATGCTTCATATAGTTGTAGAACAACTAATGGTTCACTAGCTTTCTTTGCATGCTTTGTGGACCCTTGATGTTAGCACTTTTTGGCCATACCTTAAACTGATAATGTGCTTATTTTGGACTACCCTAGCTCTGTTTTTAGGCCTCATGGTCGAATGATGTTTGTTTTGCATGCTTGTAGTTCAATACCTATGCTTAACTTTGAGTTTTGAGGTCCATTGCATGCATGTGCTGAGGTGTGTTCATGTTTTGAGGTCATTTTTCATCATATTTCAGAGCTGGTTTGAATGCCATATTGCCATGTTTTCATCTCTTTAAGTGTGCTTGAGAGTTGTGCGTGAATGCCTTGTTTACCGACCAATGAATGAGCTTCATTTTCATGCATGTTGAGCCATCATTTAGGGCCAATTTCCCACTGTTTCAAACCTGCCTAGGGTCTGTTTGTGGTTGGTTTTGCCTTGCGTGCATTGCTTTGGGTACCTCTAGTGTAACGCACTTCACTAGTTTCGGTACCTGGGCCCCCTAGCTTGCATAGTGTGCCATGTTTGCATGATTCGGGACCATTGTTTATCATGTTTCAGAGCTGTATCATATGTGTTTGTATGCCATATTGCATCCCTTGCCATGCTTTGGTAGAGTGGCATGTTATGCCTTAGGATCGGTCCTTGGCATTCGTGCGCGTTTGCATGCATTTTGGTTGTCTCATTTTCATCTAATGGCCACTGATGTGAGTGTGGCTGAGGTCCACTCATGTTGGTGTAAGTCCATCTTGCATTGTGTATGCCATTTAGTTCATGTTGTTGCATGTTTGCCTTTGCATTGCGTATGCTAGGTTGCATGTTAGAGCATTGTGTATGCCATGTTACATCACATGCATTGTGTATGCCATTTTAGTCATAGCATTGCGTATGCTAGGTTACATGTTAGTCGCATTGTGTATGCCATCTCATTTGCATTGTGTTTGGGATAGGAGTTAGCCCAAGCACGGGAAACGAGGGACGTTTCGTACTCGAGTGACGGAACGTGTCTCAATTCCCGGTCGCCGACACTCCGGATTACCCATGATGGAGTCTAGGTCTTGTTGTGTTTTCATGTGCATTCATTTCACATCGAGTCGTGCAATTCGACTCCTCGGCCATCATGCATCGAGATGCGTGATTGGTGGCACGAGGATCGAGGTGCATACATATGTGAAAATACTTTGCCATGCCCCTTTCTTGCTCTCTGTTGCAGCAAATCAGAAATCAACAGCCTTCTAGAGCTTCGCACAGCATTCCGGCATTAATTGCAAACAGAGGCGAATCGGGGCATCGCAATGGATTTCCGCGCCAGGCAACTCAAGCATGCATCATTCATCATTCGGAACAGAGCTGAGGCGGTCCATGGATTTGCATGCTAATTTACTTGCTTTCCTAGATTAATTTGTTAATTAATTAGGGTTTTGTACTTATTCGGACTGTAATTATTATTCGGATTGTATTATTTATTCGGACCCTCCGAGCGAGGGCAATTGTGTAATAAGTGTGCGTGTGTGTGATGTATGTCTTCCAACCCCACGTCTTTCTCCCTTTTATTTACCAGCTTATGATGGTTAGTTTAGGCATGTTTCAATTAGCATACTTATGCTCGCATGTTTGCATTCATTCATCTGTCTTGCATGCACCGGGCTCGGCGCATCATACTAACTGCATTGTATTTCAATTCCGAGTTGAATACTTGTTAGTTGTAGCATTTCACATGCCATCTTTAGAATAGCCGAGCCTATTATAGTTGCATTTTTGCATGTGTTGCATTAGGCATTTCTGTATAGTTAGGATCATGCATTGATTTCTAACATAGCTTCTGTTTTGGCTTGGAGTACTCGGTAAGTGTTTATGCTTTAGCATCCTTGCATGCGTGTGAGTGACTGCCATGATAGCATGCTTACCACGAGGCTAACTGCTTATGTGATATAACTGCCTGAATGCCTGTGGGTGAAGGTTAGGTTATTTGGATTGGAACAATTCATCGACTGCGAGTTTTAAGCCCACTAGATAGTGGCAAAACCATGTTTTCTAAGCCCACCTGAGGGTGGCAAAATCCACATTTTAGCCTACTTGCGAGTAGCAAACCGCTTTCAAAAACAAACATGAGATGTTTTGTTCCAATTCAGGCGATCCAGTCTATACTTGTATGCTGTGCGCATCACATAGTAAATCTAGGCTAATAACCGGAATAAGAACGCATAATGTTTTCAAAACTAGATATCATGGTTAGTAGAGGCCGATCTTTGATCGGGCGAGCGGGGGTGCTCACGAAGTGACCTTCCCCAATCGTACCCAAGTTCCCGAGCCGAGGCAACTTTGGTGATGACGGACACGTGGCCTTAGGCAACGAGTCAGGGTTTCCTAAATTCCCCAAAATAAATATTTAGGTGGCGACTCTGTATCTGGCAAAGCAGTCCATGTTTGGCACTTCTTTCAAAAAATCTGTTTTCAAAAACGATTTGCCGGATTTGGACTCTTTGATGATTCATCGGTCTTGCATTGCACTCTGCGAGATTAGATACAGGACCGTGACATTGAGTCCTGAACTGTAGTGAGCCCAAATGAACAAAACGGGATTTCCCTCCCGGGACGTTCGGGGACGTCTACAGTTTCTGGCGACTCTGCTGGGGAGTTAGAGAACTTGACTCGAACTCATGATATCTGGTTTTGACTACACTTATGTGTTTCTTTGCATTGCATTTGCATTGGTGTGCCTAGGACACCGTGTTTGCCGTATGCTATTCCTGAACGGTTTGCCGGAGGCTCGCTTCGAGAAGCGTGCCATAAGGCTGACCGGTTGCGGGCTCTGCCACGACGGGAACACAAACCCCGGTTTTACCGGGGCACCCTTTTTGACCATTCGACCTAGTGCATATTCGGAATCCATAGTGACCATTCCAAGCTAGGACAGGTTGCTTACCCGATTATAGGTTGTTTGAAACCGCTGCGTGCGTAGTGAAACCCTAGCTCCTGACAAAATAGGACAGGGAAACCCTACCCCAACATAGGGGTGTTTTGGCTCTCACTTGTTTGCTATGTGCTTTTAGAGTGCGTCTCTATACGAATGCATGTATCAGTTTACAAGTTTGGGCATCAGGCCTGCGGGCACCAGTTCAATCTTTTGGGTATCAGGCCTACGGGCACCAGTTCAGCATTTTCAGAATCAGTTATCTGCGGGTATCCGATTCAGTTTTGGGGGACAGTGATTTGGGAATAATGATCAGTGTTTGAGAACAGTGTATTTCAGCTTATCAACTGTGTGTTGTGATCCCAACTGTGTGTTGTGTGTTTATTTAACCGTTATGCTGTCCGTTTATCTGCTCGTTTATTTCCTTATTATTGCTTTATTTATCTTTTTGCTAGGTAGTTTAGCACAATTGCTTCAGACCAAGCAGATATTCCCCAAGCACTCTGGACAAGAGGTCGCCGACTCCATCGATCTGAGGATCTAGTCGACGGACAACCAGTGTATCATTCCCTACCCCCGGTTATCAGACGGAGGTCGAGAAGACGCAGTGTATCCGAGCAGAGGTTGCCAGAGCAGTGGATTACCCCATCAGTGGACAGTCGGTTGAGATCCCAATTGTTGCTATAGAGATAGACCTACCAGTAGTTCAGACAGATCAGGCAATATGTCAGGAACTCCAGGAGTTGAGGAAATGATGCGTCAGATGCAGGAGACCATGAGAGCCATGCAGCAGGACGCTGTTCGCCGGGATGAGTTTGCCAAACAACAGGCCGAGATAATGGCTCAGCAGGCAGATTTAATTGCCAGGCTGCAACAACAAACCGGGGCATCTACTTCACAACAAGTCCCTCCTCTACCAGGAATTCCAGCGCCCAGAGAGGCACCAAATGTCCAGGCAGATACGGACATCCCAACGGGGCCGGCTCCGCCCCCGATTCTACCACAACTATCTAAGGCACCTACGCCTGTCAATCAACCGGACTCTCCCTTTGAGTTCGAGGTGGACCATACAGCATTAAAGTTGAGCAAGCTCGAGAAGCTGTTCAAGAAATCGCAGGGGGTAAAGTCCATCCCAGACATCGAGGACGGATATACCGATGTGGCTGTGACGCTGCCAGATAGGTTCAAAATGCCACAAATCGACCGCTTCGACGGATCCGGGGATCCCATGGTCCATCTTCGGTTGTTCTCAGATATACTACGACCGATGGGCCTCACCAGACCGCAGAAGCTTTCACTATTCGGCCGGACCTTGTCAGGTGTGGCCGCTATCTGGTATGCGAAATTAGAGGATGATGTTAAGCGGAACTGGGACGAGATGGCCGAGGCCTTCATTGCGCAGTACTCCTATAACACTCAAATCGAGATTACAACCCGTGATCTTGAAACAACAAGGCAGGAGCCTAAGGAGGGCTTTTCGGATTTTGTAGCCCGGTGGAGGGCGAAGGCCTCAATGATGACCCTAAGGCCCACAATAAAGATCAAATTCGGATGATTGTGCGCAATCTCCAGCCAAAACTGATGCAGAAAATGATTGTGCTCCCCTTCCCTACCTTTTCAGATTTGCACGAGATGGGGGTACAAATTGAGGATGCTATGAAACAAGGTCTGATTGACCAAGACAGAGAGCAACCCGAAGAACCTTCAACCGCAACAACACACAGGCACCAGCAATGCCGCAAATGCTAGAGCTTCGGAGGTAAGCATGGTCACCACCATCCCCCTCCAAAACCCATGGCAGCTACACCTTTCTCCGGCGCGTCCGGAAGCAACACACAAACCACCAATTCCAACCCAGAGGCCAAAGAACCTTCACGCCTTTATATATGCCCCTGTCCAAGGCTCTAGGGGTATTAATCAGGAAAGGGCACTTAAAGCCCCTGGAGCCGAGGCCATTGCCAAATCCACTCCCTCCCTCTCATAACCCAGCCAAATATTGCGCATTCCACCAACAGCACGGTCATGACACCGACCAATGCTTTAGATTGCGTCACGAGATTCAGGATCTCGTTGACAAGCAGGTGATTGTGCCTCCAGAAAAACCCAATGTCACAACAAACCCTCTCCCACCGCACAACCAAGCTCCACCTCCCAAAAGAATCAACTTTATCCAGACTGGGGTCGTGTCTTACGATCCTAGCATATATATCACCCAACTCACCTACCCAAGCCGGAGGTGCTCCTTCCTGACTGCACTGACTTGTGCATGTTGGACATCTCCAGAACCCAACCCGAACCATGGTGGTGACTGTCGAAAGAACAGGGGAGATTTCAGGAGGAATGGGATTGTTGAGCCAGAGTCTGAGGAATCTGGGAGTTTTGCTGAAGGGTATACAGTCCAAGTGACTACATTCTATCAGTGGCCAGGTTGGGCCGAACTTTGAATTGCCGGCAGGGGCAGAGCTTTGCATGTTACAGGGGAGTGAATCTGGTCAGAGGACAGATGACTTGGCAGCCGTGGAGGAGGACTTTGCTAACCTCCAATTTTTCAATGAACAAGACCCAGAGGCATGGTAGTCAACTGGTCAGATTTTGAGGAGTCAGCAGAGGTCACCGGGTGGCTTGATGACCTACCAGACGTTGTCGACGAAGCTCAGTTGGAACGGGGCCCGGCAGGGGCAGGAATATCAGTTGTGGCCGGAAGGGCCGGAAATCAGAATGAATCGCCGGAGAGCGCCGGTGCTAAGAATTTCGCTCAGGACTTGGGCATTGTGGATGCAGGAAGTGTTGAACAGCCAGCTGTACTGACGCAGTTGGAGCAAGAAAGGTTTGAGGATTCTGAGAGAATCAGGAAAGCTAAGGGCCCTGAGGGGACTGAAAATGCTGTGTGCGCGAAGATAGAGAATGCTGCGAGCATGTGGACGGAGAGTACTGCGAGTGCAATTGTACCGGAGCCAGACAGGTGTCTGTGGCTGCCGACGGAATGTGGTGGGAGGACGATGATCTATGTCTTGCCCACACGGATGAGGATTGGGGGAGCAACCAGCCAGACGATACCTGGTACATCGGCGAAGTCGATCATATGACTAGAAGCGGGCGGTATTTCAAGCCCCACATCTAGATCAGCCAGAGGCATCTGGGAAAGATAAGGAGGTAGAGAAACAGAAAGAGAAGCAACTCGAAGAAGAGGCTGTACTGAAGCAGTTGAAAAAGATACAGGCAGACATCTCCATCTGGGGACTGCTTATGGCATCGCGAGTGCATCGACAACCTGTCTTATCGGCCATGGACAAGGCCAAGCTCTCAATAGACACCACGCCCGAACAGCTGGTGGGCTTAGTTTTTCCGGGAGGGCTACCCCGATGTTGACTTTCTCCGACAAGAATTGCCACCTGAGGGTGCGAACCATAACAAGCCACTCTACATCTCTGTGGAGTGTAGAAACAAATGGATTCCGGTTGTTCTTGTCGATACTGGATCCGCCATCAATGTTTGCCCGGCAAGGACAGCGTATGCAATCGGTTTAAAGACCGCGGACTTTGCGCCGACAGCCCAGGTGATTCGGGCATATGACAACACGAGCAGAGAAGTCATGGGGACAGTGAAAATTCAGACCAAGGTTGGGCCGGGACAGCATGAAATAGACTTCCACGTCTTAGAAGTTCCTGCAACTTTCAATATGCTTTTGGGGCGGCCGTGGTTGCACCAAGTAAAGGCAGTTTCGTCCACCTTGCATCAGATGGTGAAATACCCCCATGGGAAGGGAGTAGCCATTGTTTTTGGGAATTCATCGATCCATCCACCGCCGGAAGTATCTACGCCAGTTTTGGAAATTGAGCACGGTATGGAGGATGTGTTCTTATCCGGTTTTACCCTGGCTGAGGCCGGGTCGTGCAGAACATCATGGCTGTTAATGAGGGGTTGTATGTCAGTGCTCAATCAGTATACCTCATGAACAAGCTTCAACACATCCCCGGATGGGATTGGGAAAGAGCGGCCGGAAGGGCGTTGCAGCATTGGCCGAAGTGCCACACAACCCACATACCTTTGGCTTGGGTTATCTGCCCACCAAAGAGGATTGGATAAGGAAGGGTAAGGAGATGGCTGGGAGAGCCAGAGCGAAGAAGGCGGGGAAGCCTTTTGACTTAATGCACCGGCCCATTCAGGGTACCCTAAACGGACGCTTCGTCCGGGAGGGGAGGACTTTCCATTTTGTGGCTTCCCAGAGCCGTGGCTGAACGCGGAGAGGAAGCGCGTGCCAGGTTTTGAGATTTTCTTTGACCTACAGTTATCCGGGGATGATGTTGCCGAAGAGCAGACGGACCCATTAGCTGAGGCTGAGCAGAGCAAGAAAGTGGAGTCTGAGGACGCCGAAAGTGAAATGGGGGTAGCGCTGGCGTGTCTACTTTCAGATCCTCCGATCGAACAGAAGTGCTTGGGGGATAACTTCTCGGTATGCGTGATCAGGAATGAAACGGCTGCGGGCCTACCAGCAAACATTTTGGATGCATCTATCGCACCCTCTCTCATTTGGCAGTATGAAGAGGGATTTTTGTCAAGCAGCACCGGGTCAGGTAGTGAGCCGGAATCTGATTCCTCCGAATCTGTTGAGTCGGAATCAGGTTCCAGCTCGACTGAGTCTGAGTCCGGTATTCCAGGGGGTGATAACCCGGATACCACAGTCCTGTCTAGGTCGTCTTTTTCTTTCTCTTTTGAGTCTGTTGTAACCGAAGAATCGGACGATTTGGATGTGCTTAATGAGAATGATGTGGCTGTGGTTTCTGAGTACTTTTCTGTGCCCTTGATTTATTGCATTAACTCAGACTTTCAAAATTTTGATGAAAACGACGAGGAAGAAATTCCTCCGGTTTTGCAACGCTTAATTGAACAAGAGCAGGAGAGATTTGTTAAACCCTTAATGGATGAAATCACTACTGTGAATATTGGTACTGAGGAGGACCCGCGGCTGGTCCAGATCGGGTCCACGTTGTCTTCGGAGGAACGCGAGCGCTTAGTCGCTTTATTAAAAGATTTCAAAGATGTTTTCGCGTGGTCCTACGAAGACATGCCTGGGATCGATCCTGAGATTGTACAGCACCGGATCCCTCTTGACCCCGAGGCCCGACCCGTTAAACAAAACTCAGAAGGATCCGCCCGGACTGGGCTCTCAAGATAAGAAGAGGTCACCAAGCAAATTGACGCAGGTTCCTGCTGGTATCCGAATACCCGACTTGGTTGGCCAACATTGTTCCGTGCCGAAGAAGGATGGCAGGATCCGGGTATGCGTGGATTTCAGGGATTTGAACAGAGCCAGTCCGAAGGACGACTTTCCCTTGCCGCATATTGATGAGTTAGTGGACTTCACAGCGGGGCATGCTTTGCTTTCGTTCATGGATGGCTTCTCAGGCTACAATCAGATAGTGATGGCACCGAAGACCGGGAGAAGACTGCTTTCACCACCCCGTGGGGACATACTGCTACAGGGTGATGCCATTTGGGTTGAAGAATGCTGGAGCTACATATCAACGGCCGCGACCACGATATTGCATGACATGATCCACAAAGAGGTTGAGGTGTACGTGGACGACATGATTGTCAAGTCCAAAGAAAGAGAGGGCCACTACACCGCCTTGCAAAAGTTCTTCCAAAGGATCAGAGAATTTCGGTTGCGGCTGAATCCTCAGAAGTGTACGTTCGTGTTACAGCAGGGAAAATGCTGGGGTTTCTGATTACACAGAGAGGTATCGAAGTCGACCCTTCCAAAATCAAGGCCATCTTAGAAATGCCACCACCAAGGACTGAAAAGGAGGTGCGAGGCTTTCTGGGTAAAGTGCAATTCATAAGACGGTTTATCTCAAAATTAACCTTGACTTGTGAACCACTTTTTGGCCTCCTGAAGAAAGGAAAGAAATTCCAATGGGACGGCCGATGCCAAGCTGCTTTTGAACAGATCAAGGAATACTTACAGAACCCACCGTGTTGTCACCGCCAGAGCCGGGGAGACCGTTGATTTTGTATCTTTCAGTAACTGAGACTACAATGGGCTGCATGCTCGCGCAAGAATCAGAGGACAAAGTGGAGAGAGCCATCTACTACTGAGCAAGAAGATGCTGGAGTATGAGACTCGCTACACACCGTTGGAAAAGGCTTGCTTAGCCTTGGTATGGGCTACCAGGAAGCTGCGGCACTACCTGTTAGCTCACTCCGTAATGTTGGTTTCAGATTAGATCCCATCAAATATCTCTTCGAGAAACCGGCACTTACGGGTAGGCTAGCTCGTTGGTTGCTGTTGCTTTCCGAATTCGATCTGAAATATGTGACGCGCAAGTCAGTCAAGGAAGAAGAGGTAGCAGAGTTCTTAGCCGATCATCCAGTGGAAGGGGGTGAAGCAGTTGAGTACTTATTCCCAGATGAGGCCATTTTGCATATCGACGACGAGTTTTGGACGATGTACTTTGACGGAGCGTCAAACCAGTATGGGTATGGGATAGGAGTGTTGCTGATAGCACCCGACAATTCCCGTATCCCTCTAGCCTTCAAACTCCGGTTCAAAGTCTCGAACAACGAAGCAGAATATGAGGCATGCATTGCCGGTCTAGAAGCAGCCCTGGAACTAGGGGCAAAACGGTTGGACGTCATCGGGGACTCGAACCTTGTTGTATCTCAAGCAAAAGGAGATTGGAAAGTCAAAGAAGAAAAGATGATTATGTATCACCAGACCTTGGACTTGTTAATTCCTCGGTTTGAGAAGTTAAACTTTACTCATCTGTTAAGAGAAAACAACAGGTTTGCAGATTCACTAGCAACTCTATCTTCCATGATAGACATCCCGTTTGGAGTCCAGATGCGTCCAGTCATTATCGACCAAAAATTTGTGCCGGCTTACGAGTTGATTGCCGCGATAGATGAGGTTTAGGATGAGAACCCCTGGTATTACGATATTTGGAATTTCTTGGAGAATGAAGCATATCCACCAAGGGCAAATGCCAAGGACAAAAGGGCAATCAGAAGAATGGCCGTTCAGTTCATCATTTGCGGAGGTAAATTGTATAAGAGAGGTCTTCTGGGAATGCATAAACTGTGCGTCGAAGCTGAAGAATCAAAACGCCTGATGGAGGCCATCCATAGAGGGGAATGCGGTGCGCATATGAACGGGGTAATGTTAGCTCGGAAGATCCTCAAACAGGGTTACTACTGGTCCACCATGGAGGAGGATTGTATCGGCTTTGTTCGGCGATGCCACAAATGTCAGATCCATGCAAATCGCATGAACATCCCGTTGTCGAAGTTGTACAATATGACTTCGCCATGGCCATTTTCAGTTTGGGAAATCGATGTGATCGGAGCTGTCACTCCGAAGGGGTCGAATGGGCATGAGTTCATCCTGGTCGCGATAGATTATTTCACAAAGTGGGTTGAGGCCCAATCTTATGCGGTGTTGAAGGCGTCGCACGTTGCAAAGTTTATCAGAAACAACATCATCTGTCGTTATGGGGTCCCAAACGAGGTCATTTCAGATAATGGTTCCCACTTCAAGAAGGAAGTGATTGATTTGTTGGAAAAATACAATGTGGCTTTTCATAAGTCGTCCACCTATCGGCCGCAGACCAATGGAGCGGTTGAGGCTACCAACAAGAATATCAAACACATACTGCAGAAGATGGTGGAAACCTACCGGGATTGGCCAGATAAGCTGCCGTTTGCTCTGTGGGGTTATCGGACTTCATTATTAGGACGTCTGGGGCGACTCCGTATTCATTAGTTTATGGGATGGAGGCCGTTCTACCTATCGAGATTGAAGTTCCGTCTTTGAGAGTGCTTGTTGAGTGTCAGATAGCCGAAGCAGATTGGCAACAGAGCAGATTTGAAGAACTCATGCTCTTTGACGAGCGCAGACTGAAAGCACTGTACCATGTTCAGGGTTATCAGCGCAGAATTGCCGGGGCTTTCAACAAGAAAGTTAAGTCCTGGAATTTGAAGGAAGGAGATTTGGTGCTCAAGGACAACCGAGCTCCCATCCACGACCCAAGGGGCAAGTTCAGACCCAATTGGACTGGTCCCTACATCATTAAGTCTATCTGGTCAGGGGGAGCTGTCGTCCTGATGGACCTAGATGGCCTAGAGTTCTCCCAACCGATCAATATGGACAAGTTGAAGAAATATTACCCCTGACAGGCTCGCTAGGCTGAAAACCCGAAAGGGCGACCTAGGCAAAAGTTAGAGCACAAAAAAATTTGAAATGATAAAAACTGAGCTTGCAAGGTTGAAAACCCGCAAAGGGTGGCCTTGGCAAAAGTTAGAGCGTAAAAGGAGAGTGAAAATACTCGAGCGAACCCGAGCCTGAACTACGTAAGGCTTGATTCCCATCTTTGGGATACATAGGCAACTTCATCCTGAAGTTCAGCCATAAACTTTTCCCGATCAACTTTGTCCATTTGATCATCGCGGCCATCTTTGTCTATTCAGCGTTCAAGAATTCGGTTATGATCTCCGGTACAGTGCTTTTCAGACTAGGGGCAACTTCCCATTGCTGTGCAGTGCTGCGGTACTATTCAGACTAGAGGCAACTTTCCAGTTGCTAGGATCCGGGGTTGTGCATCTCAGTGACAGATTTCGGGCGTGTCCAGTTCTGATCCATATCGAAAATTGTTTTGAAAAGTTTTAATAAAAGTTGACTTTGTTCAAAATTAATCTTTTTACAACTTAGACCATTTTTGGACCAAAGCGGAAAACTTTCAGTACCCACAACCTTCAATTTCATTGATTTCAATATAGAGTTCTCCTGCTCTTGCATACAATTGAAGTTGCTTTTTTTATTACAATCATAAAGAAAACTTGAAAGTACTAATAAAGCAATAAATCCGGGGCATAGCTAAGTCAGGTGTTCCTGCGCCCCCTCCTAGAGCTGGTCGAAGCCTCTGATGCCAAAGTGGGCCCTTCCTGTGGCTCTTCATTGAGCCAATCCAAGCACTCATCAGACAAAGTGCAACTGAAAGTGGGAGCGGAGGCCAGGAGCTCTCTAGTCCTCTATGCTGTGGCATACCGGGCAAGCTGTGCGCCTTGGGCTGGGAATGCAGCAGGGTACTCTATCCCCTCTAGCGGGCAAGTCTGATCATGTCCGAACTGGCACTGGAACCGGAACGGAAAATAGAAGACATAGTGTGTCATGCCAATCAACTGAATCCCAGGTTGACGGGTCATGTTGTAACTCATTGCTGGCAGATTGAGCCAAGGGCAGCGCCAAGCGATGCGGTTTGTAGACAAATTGTACATCCAGTTTTACCACCACCCCTCATCCAGGGCATCGACCAGGCGTTGTCGGAAAAAGTAGCCACGAGCTGAGTATGCGGGGTAAAACTCCAAATCTGTAACTTGTCCATTAACCACACATGGGGAGGGATTGAAAAACGATAGAATAAAGAATATAGAGATGCACGATGAGAGAAAAGTAAGAAAATGATTTGTGAGAAAAACCGAGCCTGAGAGCTGAGTGATGTGAGCAATACATATGTGAGATTGGGTGGGAAACATTACCTGCAATAGTAGTGGGCTCCCCGCAAGCCTAGCCGTCTCCCGACGTTGAAAAACATCTAAGCCCATCAATGTTTCAGCCAATGTCATAGCAATGCAGCTCTTGCCCTCCTTCAAACCTTGGGCAACCTCGATCAACCGGACACTGAATCCACCAGAGCCCGAAACAAACAAGAAATGAGCTAGCAAGCATAGGCAAAGCGCGTGTCGCCGGTAGCCCTGCCAATGATGGTCGCCGCGGTTACCAGCATCAGAAAACCGGCAAACCAAGCTTGGGATGTCCAGCTCCCCGTCATGAATCAATGATCGAGCATCATGCAAAGTGAGGCCGCACGTTCGTCCTAGGGCTTGGACGTGGCCAAATCGGAGTTGAGGCAAGATTTCCTCGTTACGCTCGGATTCCATCAAAGCTTGGAAATCTTCAAAAGTAGGACACATCTCTTGCCCGCTGAAGCTAAAGACGTGTGTCACCGGATTCCAAAACCTTGCTGCGGCATGGAGGAAAGGAAGATGCAGCGGAGTGCGACCCAGCGTGAATAGTGCATTCAAGCCGAAGCCCCGGAAGTTTAACTTTTCTGAGCCATCTAGAGAAGCAATCCAAGCTGTGAGATTTTGGGTGAGAAACGCCTCCATTTTGATGTAAAACTGAGATGAAATGAATAAACCACAAGGCTAGAGCTTTTAAAGAGAATAAGGCACTGTTCGGGGGACACGTGTCGAAAATTTGGTGGCTGCCAAGCTAGGTGGTCGGCCGGCCACCTTTTCTGGTAGGCCGACCACCCCTCTCCCCTCCAATGCAAAAAGCTGGTCGGCCAGCTCCCTAAGGTGGTCGGCCATGAGGAGGAATGTGGCTTTGGTCTTGTTCTAGCTTCTAGAAGAAAGTTCCTAGCATTTCCATGCATTGGGAGTGTTAAAGGTGCGTGTTTTCCTCTGTTTCGGATGCGTTCCGTCACCCAGATCGTCTGAAATGCATTTGTTTATCGAGTTGTTGTTAAGTCCTTCTTATCGAGTTGTTATTTTGATTATCGAGTTGTTGTTTTGCTTGCCGAGTTGTTTTGCTTATCGAGTCGCTAAGTTTTGTCGAGTTCACGAGTTTTGTGTATCGAGTTGTTACTTTTGTTTAATCAACATTGTTGTGTCTTGCTTATCGAGTTGTAAGTTTATCAACTTTGTTGTGTCTTGCTTATCGAGTTGTAAACTTGCTAAGGTTCCGTTGTTTCTTAGTAAGTTAAGTTGTTTAGTTTGTTGCGTCGGTTCACTACCTGACTTGGCAATTTTTCAATGCACGATTTCCATTCAATCTCATTTTTGTGCAAAATGATGCGATGCGATGCTAAGAACATAAAAATACAACACTTTTTGAACAAAAGTTGTTTCATTCCATCATGCTTCCTTTGTTACAACATTTTACAACAAGGGTACAAGTTTTACAGAAAATAAAACTGCCTAATAATGTACAATGTGCTACAACTACTAGTAAAAAAGGCAAATAAAGCAGGAACATCTGTGCTCTCAAGTGCAAGAATAAGAGGCCCTCTTCGTCCTCTTCGGCTGAGAAGTCCCTGCACCATCTCCGCCAGCACCATCATCTGAATCAGAGCTGCTGTCCTCGGAATCCTCCTCGGCATCACCTCCGTCCTCAGAACCAGACTCAGAGTCATCCTCTCTGCCGGCAGATGTCTCTGACTGAGGATGCACAGACTCCTCCTCCTCGCTGGACTCCTCCTCTATGACATGCGCTCTGCGTCCGCCTCGTCTGCGAGAGGACTCTCCTCTCCCAGCTCCTCGAGAAGGCCTAGATGGCCCAGCTCCTCGGGAAGGCCTGGATGGCCCAGTCTGTGGCTCAGTATATATCGGAGGCATCTGAAAAGAAAGAGTGCAATTTGAACGCATCAGCCAAAATATGTATATCAGATGCACAGATAAAAAGCTACATGGAGTGGATGTATGCAGATATAGTACATGAATGTGGCGTGTGTGTCAGATGTGCTCTACACATACAGTCGGTCAATCAATGCAGTGAAATGTTCAAGTTCAGATGTAATCAGAAGTATGATAAATGCAAGAAAACTAAAGAATACCGAGACACCCATGATGGACAGCTACGCCTCTCTCCATAAGACCATGCCCTCGAGCGAGGCCACTAACCCGAGCAACCCCTCAGTATACTCCGTGGTAGGCTGCAGATGCAAGTGCAAATCATCAGTGAATGAATGAATGTCCAAGTATCTGAGTGATAAATCAAAGCTGTAAAGCATAACGGTGGTGAATCCGGGTCTCTGGTGTATGGGTGATCTGGCATAGGAGGCTCTCTCGGAATCGGGTAGGAAGTCCCGTATCGCCATCCCGTCAACTCAGTCGGGATATCTGGCTATCCGGCATGATGATAAGTCGGAGGAATCGGGGGGACCAGTCCAGCCCCACCTCTAGATGTGCCAGCCCTACTGGTTGAAGGAATGTCTCTGGCTCGGGTGCGACTCGAAAATGGCATGCCAGTAGACCTCCTCGTGGGAGTACGGACACCCGCCAATGGAGCCATCAAGTAGGTGTGACGGTAGGTCGCGTACTCCCTGTCCTCCAAATGCAGCAGTGCATCAGTGCCCAACCTGGCGTCAATAACACCCTGGGGAGTGAGCCTATCAGCGAGCCGCATATCGTCTGGGGGTGCTGAAGGGACACTCGGCTCAGGAAAGCCCATAGTCTGGCGAAGGAAGTGGTCCCCCAAGAACCAGGCCCTACCGACTGGCCCCTCGAACAAGATCCTGTACCGAGAGGCGGCCCATCCTCCGGCAAACTGGAATCGGAGTTCCCCACCCAAAGGCACCCAAGGCTACCATATGATCTGTGGATAACCAATGCATAAGCCGATTGGAAATCGCAAATGTGCAGAATAAATCAAAGATGAAAACATGGAGGGTGAGAGTTCTGAAGTACCTCGGTCGCCGCACCGTGTCAAAATACTATCGCAGGTAGGGCAGGGCTCCCGAGCCCTCGGCCGGTACTGGCCCTCGAAAACGAGCGAGTAGGGGGTCATGAGGGGGCCTCCACCTCGAGCTGGGGCTAGCGTCGGGAAGTACGCAAAAACCCATAACTGTGGAAAACAGGGCAAAAGTCATCAGAATACAGAATGTTGAGTGCAGAATCTGAATACAGAATGTAAAGTGTACCGTGTGTGCAATATACAGATAATGTACAGATAATGAAAAGCAGAAATGTAAATCGAGAGGGCAGAAAGTACCTCCCAAGCTCTCCAGTAGCCGTCAACTATGTTCCCCCGTCCGTGGGAGGTCGCGCTTATGTAACAATAAAGGGTAGCCAAGCCGGCGCCACCCCAGTCATACTGACCGATCTGCGAGAGGTCTACCAGGGCACTCAGCAGATATAGCCCAACGGTGTTCCCCCTATCGGCGAACAGAGTAGTCCCGAAGAGGAACATCAAAAATCCTCGGGTGTACTGTGCTATCTCCTCGGGCGTCTCGGGCTCCCTCTGTCTGAAATATGAGGAAAACCAGGTATACCGGACCCTGCCTGAGGATCTGTCAACTGGTGGGCAAGCTCTCAACAGATAAATACAGGCGGCCTCCCACTCGCCCATGTCCTTGTCGTAAGGGATCACCCAGCCTCCCACGTCGAGGCCTGTCAACACGGCAAAGTCAAATGGGGTCAGGGTCATGTCCCCGGCAGCTGAGAAATGAAAAGAATTGGTGGTGTCCCACCATCTCTCCACGAGGGCGCCCATCAACGTCCTACTAGCGGGATAGCGAGATATCCCAGTATAGAAGGGCCCGAACCCTGCCTGGTCAACCCAGTCCCGAACAGCCTCCGGGAGCTCTGTATACCACTCCCTCGTAGCAATGGAGCCGTATCCCCGTGTACCACGGGAAGACACCTGCATTTACAATGAACACATGTATTCAGTTTCAGAATGAAATAAGTAAGCTGCGTGCGAATGAAATGTATAAGCTGCATGCAAATGAAATGTATGAGCTGTGTGCAAACCAAGTGCTGTATTATGAGCTGCGTGTTCAGAAATTCAGAGTTTGGGCTGCGTGTTCAGATTTCAGAAAACTATGGGCTGCGTGTTCATAATCAATCAGATATGGGCTGCGTATTCAACTCTCAAAATCAGTGTGTGCTGCGTGTTCACAATCAGAATGGGCTGCGTGTTCATCATCAAAGTTTGGGCTATGTGTTCAAATTTCAAAACAAATTTGGGCCGCGTGTTCAGATTTCAGAAAACTATGGGCTGCGTGTTCATCATCAAAGTTTGGGCTGTGTGTTCAATTTTCAATCAGTGTGTGCTGCGTGTTCACAATCAGATATGGGCTGCGTGTTCATCATCAAAGTTTGGGCTGTGTGTTCAACTTTCAATCAGTGTGTGCTGCGTGTTCACAATCAGATATGGGCTGCGTGTTCATCATCAAAGTTTGGGCTGTGTGTTCAACTTTCAACAAGTGTGTGCTGCGTGTTCATAATCCGATATGGGATGCGTGTTTGTGGGAGCCGAATGAATAGAGGAACGAAATCTGGTATACCTGAGGAGCCGGGAACTGAACGGCTCCATTCTGCTCAACTGGCACGCCGAATACGTTCTTAAGGCCGAATAGACTTGAGAAGGCATATCAGGACAAATGAAAGAATAATAAATAAAAAGTAGACTCTGGCCCCGAGGCCCAGAGAATGGGTATAAATACAAGAGCTTCAGATTTGTAAAGGTATGTAAGAATCACTTCTAAAAACTTAGTCAACAAGCTTTCTTGAGTAGAAGAACTGACTTGTCCGTCGGAGTGCTAATTCCGGCACCCCCGACCAGAGTATTTGTATCTTTGCAGGTGACTAGCTGAGGATCATTGGCGTCTGTAGACGTCCCGAACGCATCCCGGGGGAAAAGGGAGCGTGTCCCCCCCCCCCCCGGCGCGTTCTAGTTCGATATTGGGTCACTACAGTTCGAAGGACTCAAATGTCATGGTTCTTAATCTTGAACCAAAGAGTCCAAATCCGGCAAATCGTTTTGAAAACAGATTTTTTGAAAGAAGTGCCAAACATGGACTGCTTCGCCAGATACAGAGTCGCCACCTAAATATTTTTTTTTAATGGGAAATTTAGGAAACCCTGACTCGGTGCCAAAGGCCACGTGTCCGTCATCACCAAAGTTGCCTCGGCTCGGGAACTTGGGTACGATTGGGGAAGGTCACTTCGTGAGCACCCCCGCTCGCCCGGTCAAAGACCGGCCTCTACTAACTATGATATCTTTTTTGAAAACATTGTGTGTTCTTATTCTGGTTATTAGCCTAGGTTACTATGTGATGCGCACAGCATACAAGTATAGACTGAGTCGCCTGAATTGGAACAAAACACTTCATGTTTGTTTGTTTGAAAATGGTTTGATGGTGCTACCCGCAGGTAGGCTAAGACGTGGATTTGCCACCCTTGGGTGGGCTTAAGAAAACATGGTTTTGCCACTATCTAGTGGGCTTAAAACAAACATTTGATGAATTGTTCCAATTCAAGTAACCCAACCTCCACCCACAGGCATTCAAGGCAGTTATATCATATAAGCACATAGCCTCATGGCAAGCATGCTATTCATGGCAGCACTCACACGCGTGCAAGGATGCTAAAGCATAAAACTCACTGAGTACTCCAAGCCAAAAACAGAAACTGATTAGAAATCAATGCATGATCCTAGATACACAGAATTGCCTAATGCAACACATGCAAAAATGCAAACTATAGCAGGCTCGGCTATTCTAAACATGGCATATGGAATGCTACAACTAACACGTATTCAATTTGGAATTGAAATACAAATGCAGTTTGTATGATGCGCCGAGCCCGGTGCGTGCAAAACAGATGAATGATGCAAACATGCTGTCATACTGTATGCTAATTGAAATATGCCCTATATCTACCATCATAAGCGGGTAAATAAAAGGGAAGAAAGACGTGGGGTTGGAAAACATACATCACACACACGCACACTTATTACAATTATGCCCTCGCGCAGAGGGTCCAAATAAATAATACAGTCCCGAATAAAAGAATATTACAGCCCGAATAATATACAGATCCCTAATTAATTAACAAATTAACTAAGAAAGACTGTAAACTGGCATGCAAGCCAGGGGGTGCCTTGATTCTGATGAATGCTGCAAGTTTGGGCTGCCTTGCGCGAAAATCCATTGGGATGCCCCAATTAGCCTCTGTTTTGCAATGTTTCTCGAAAGGCGTGCCAGACTCTGAAAAGTTGCTGATTCTCTATTTTGCTGCAACAGAGAGCAGGAAAGGGGCATAGCAATGTATTTCACAAATATATGCATGCCTCGATCCTCGTGCCACCAATCACGCATCTCGATGCATGATAGCCGAGGAGTCGAATTGCACAACTCAATATAGGATGAATGCGTATAAATGCTACAACAAAACCTAACTCCATCATGGATAATCCGGAGCATCGGTGACTTGGGAATTGAGACCCGTTCCGTCGCTCGGAGTACGAAACGTGCCTCGTTTCCCGTGCCCGGGCTAACTCCTATCCCGAACACGATGCGATATGCATGATATGCATAAAATGTAGCTAATATGCAACCCTAACATACACAATGTCATGGAATGGCATACACGCTATACGAGGTAATATACAACCGGGCATACACGATGCTATGGATGAAATGGCATACGCAATGCAAAATGGGCTTACACCAACATGAGTGAGCCTCAGCCGCACTCACACAAGAGGCCGAGAGATGAAAAATGAGATGCCTCGAAATGCGTGCACACGGGCACGCAAACCGAGGCAATGGCATACACGATGCAATGAGACTAAAATGGCATACAGAATGCAAAATGGGCTTACACTAACATGGGTGAGCCTCAGCCACACTCACACAAGAGGCCGAGAGATGAAAAATGAGATGTCTCGAAATGCGTGCACACGGGCACGCAAACCGAGACAATGGCATACAGGCATGAAATGACATAGAAAATGATATGCAAACACGCCAATGGAATTTCAGCACTGAAATATGGGGGAAAACAGTCCCGAAAGATGGCGAAATGACACCAAATGCAAGGAATGGTCCCGAAATGCGAATTTAGGCACCCAAAATGGCCTATAGCCATGCAATGCATGCACGATATGGACATGGAATGAAAATACAGTAGCAAGGCAGCCCCAAAAAAAGCATTTTCCAGTCTAAAATATGGCCAAACAGCAAGCATAGATAGGGCAACAATGGCATGCAAAAAGGGCTCCGCAAAGGAGGCTATGAAACAAGTGGTAGATGCAAAGCCCAAATGGAAAAACACCCTTCTAAAACATTGAAGAGGGACTAAAAATATGAACATTTACAGTAGATGACATCCCCCAAATCAGTATGCAAACATGCCGAAAATGCCATGCAAGAAATAGGCCACAAGAGGGTATAACATGAAGTAGGCCAAACATTCATCAAACAAGCAAAGACCCTTCATGAAATATATCCAGGGGGTCAAAATATGACCATTTCCAGTTCTGATGATGGCCGAAAATAGAAGCCAGATAGGCCTAAAAAGGTATGCAAAA
Source organism: Camellia japonica (assembly GCA_030407325.1). Taxonomy (NCBI): domain Eukaryota; kingdom Viridiplantae; phylum Streptophyta; class Magnoliopsida; order Ericales; family Theaceae; genus Camellia; species Camellia japonica. The sequence continues at coordinate 93,210,376 of JAPPVO010000007.1, forward strand.
ATGGGGGCCAAAGAGGGGTATAATGGTAGGTATAACATGGAGGCCCCAAAAAAGGTTGATCCCTTATACAATGTTGTATAGGGACACAAAATAAGCTTACTCACAGTTCATGACATGCTCGAAAACAATTTACATATAGGCCAAACAAATCATGCAAATTTACGGTAAATAGGAGAGATTATGAAGCAAGTGCATCATGGGGGGCTCAAAAAGGGTTGATCCCTTCTTCAATGTTTAAGAGGAGCTCAAAATAGGCCCACTTAAAGTTTACATTATGCTCGAAAACAGATCACACATAGGCTAGAAATTTCATGCGAAAATGTGACATACCAAGGGGCATTGAAGCAAGTGCCAAATGGAGGGCTCAAACAGGGTTGAGCCCTTGATAAAACATGAATAATGGCTCAAAAAAAGCCTAGTTTCAGTTAGGATCGGAGCCCAAAACAGTAAGCAAATAGGCTAAGAAATTGGTGCGAAAATGGGCTACAAAAGGGGGAAAGTCTACTTACCCTTGAAGACCAATACTTTGATTACTTCTTGGACCAAATTTGATGACTCTAAGCTGCTGGAATTCCTCCCTTTTCTGCTGGAATGGAGTGGTGATGGTAGAGCTTGAAGATGATGAAGAAATGGAGCCTAGACTTGAAGGAAATGGAATGATATGTATGTATATGCTCAAACCAATTCTTGTGACCCTTTCTCTAGAGTTGGGAGGCCCTCCATATAGACAAGGGAGGGAGAGGAGAATCAAGGCAAAAGTGGAGGGAAATGAGCCCTTATTTCCCTCCAAAAGGGTCCCCCGGATAGAGATATTTTTGGGGAAAACAGCTATACAGCTGTAAAGTACCAATTGTGAGGATCAAGGCCGACCACCTATTTTTGTTGCAGGTGGCCGGCCGGCCACCCCCAATGGCCGGCCGGCCAAGGGGCAAAATGGTCAAGAAGATTTTCTGGCCGGCCACCAGAGAAAGGTGTCCTCCCAGGTGTGCTAAACAAGGCCCTGTGTTGGAAATTGGCAACTCTAAAACAGGAGAGAGAATAGGCCACTTTTAGGAGAGGTTCAAAAGTGAAAGATGGAATTAATGGCCGGCCATAGACTTTTAGGGTCCTCCCATGTGTGTACAACACAAATATGTGGTTTGGGCTTGAAGAAAATGCTCCTAGGGTAGTCAACATTGGCCCGGAAGTGAGAAAAACGGGCGTCGGAGGGCGCCGGAGGAGCATAACTGGTTGCTGAGACAATTGTTGGCCTTCCACCCCTCAGTGACCTTCCTGGTGATAAAACAAAGATACCTGCCAAAAATGAACGAAAACCGATGCAAAACGAATGCTCGGGGGCCAAAACACGCAGTTTGGGGTCCCGAAAATAGACTGTTAAACATCGAAAGTGGCATTCGGCCACGAAGTGGGTCTCTCGGACCCCAGTGTCCCTCAAAAGGGAGTAAATAAGATGTATGCCAAAAACCGGAGGAATCGGAGATGGTTAGGCGGTCCCGAACCGAGGCGCACGGCCTGACGGTTCCGAAAACCGGGAACCGGGCTCCGAAATGGGCAAAATGGCCTACGGCCACGAAATGTAGCCCACGGCCACTGAGAGATGGTCTACAGGACCTCTCCCTCCCTTCAGGAAAAGAAACAGAGAAAATCGAGTCTGGTTCGCAAACCGAGGCAAGGCACAGAAGAGGGTTCGGAAGTCTGGAGGCGGGGCTCACGGCCGCGACTCTGAGACTTCTGAACGAGCACAACATTCAACACCACCGAGCGCTCAATCGGTGACGTCTGAGACGTAAGGTCGGTCAAAAATGGGGTGTCTACAGCGTCTTCCAGGATCTGAAGAGTATTTCCAAACCACTTCCCCACAGTGTTCATCATCAAAGTTTAGGCTGTGTGTTCAACTTTCAAAACAAGTGTGTGCTACGTGTTCACAATCAGATATGGGCTGCGTGTTCATCATCAAAGTTTGGGCTGCGTGTTCAACTTTCAACAAGTGTGTGCTGTGTGTTCACAATCAATACATGGACTGCGGGTTCAGAAATTCAAGTGTTTGGGCTGTGTGTTCAAAATACGAACAGAATATTGCGTTGTAAACTAAGTGTTCAGAACAAGCTGTGTGCTAGAACGAGCAGATAAGCGTACATAGCTTGAAATGCATGGAAAATGCAGAATATAAGGCGAAAAATGTAAAAACTGAGGTACATACCTCTCGTGCTTGATGAGAGAGGTGGAACTCCAGCTCCCGCAATAGCAAATCCACGGGTGCTCGAGCATCAAAGTCGGTGAAATGATAGAAAACTGCCCGAGGAAGGACGTGTGTCGGAGGGTCGTACCTCTCGGGAATGAATGGCCGAACCCTCGGAGGTAGAGTCATGATGTCTGGCTCACCTCCGGCGCCTGGAGAACCTCCACCATGGGGAAAATGACCCGCCATCTCAAGAAATCTGCAAAAAGAAGCAAAAATGAGCGAAATTAGCCAAAATTGGAAAAAGTAAACAAAAGTCAACCCTCGGGAAATGAAAAGTCAACAAAGTCAACTCCCGAGAAAATCTTCCAAATGTTGAGACAAACTTACCTCAAGTGGTGAAAATGAGAAAAGAAGCACCGAAATCAAAATTTAATCGGTTCAAAGTGAAGAGAACTGAAAGTTTTCGCGAAACAACTTTGCGTGGGCCGTTGGAAAACGCGTACGGAGCGCAGATCTGAGAGAGAAAATGCTCTAGGAAGGCAGAGGGACTTATTTCAGCCTTTGAGCTATGAGCAAAAAGTGTTTGGCTTTGTATATTTAAAGAAATGAGCATGAAAGTACCAAAATGCCCAGGATTTGGGCTAGGTGGTTGGCCGGCCACCTTTTCTGGTAAGCCGACCACCCCCTGCACTCAAACCTGGTCGGTGGCCTCCAGTGGACCCCAAACCTGGTCGGTGGTGTTCCCAAGATGGTCTCTAAGGTCTCTGCAAATTTGGGTAGTGATCGGAGTCCCCGGCACCCGAGAAAGTACAAGAAAGTGCACTTTTCGTCGCGAAATCCCTCCGCGGGAACTTCAACTCCAACTTTCGACGCGTGTTCCATCGTCACTCTTCAAGAGAAAAACGTATCCTTTTTGAGCACGTTGTGACCCTTCCGGGAGGTAAACCGGAGGTCGCGATTGAGTCACACTTGTCGACACTTGCATTTCTTTGCTCGTTGTTTCGTGTCAAACACGCATTCGCGTTTGCACTTATCCTGCATTGTTGTGCACGTCACTTGCATTCTCATGCCTACCACTTGCATTGTTGTGCACGTTTCACGGGTATTGCCATACCCTCACACTTAATTTGCGTTGTGACGCACGTTTCTTCTTGCATTACGATGCATTTTCCTATCGGCACCATGTTTGTCTGCGTTCGATATAGTGTTGAACATGTGTTGCTAATTACGTTGTGCTTGTTAAGTTTCTCTCTTTTGCAGGCACGATATTGTATGTACGGTTCATTTGAAGCTGGTGCGACCAGACGAATCGCGCAAGTATTGTATCTTTTCCGTGTGAGACGTAGCGAGAATTGTGATTCTCTGCATTCTTAAACTGCATGAAATGTAGTTGCTGCTTTGCATTCTTGCTTAAAACTGTTGCGTGTGTGCTTCATTACAGCTTGCTGCTTTGCATGATCATGAGTTACGTCCGGCTTTGTGCATATCATTTTTCATTTTGCCCCCCGCCTGAGGGCATGCCTGCAGGCACATTTCTTTGTTATCTTGTATGTTTGTCTAAGTCTTCGGCTTTGTCAAAATAGGTCGTCTCTGGGCTTTGACATTCACTCCCGTCACGTATGACTTTCGAGTTCTGTCAAAGAGGGGCAACTGTAGACACCCCATTTTTGACCGGCCTTAAGACTTAGACGTCACCAACTGAGCGCTCGGTGATGTTGCATATCGTGCTCATTCTGAGGTTTCAGAGTCTCGGCTACGAGACTTGCCTCCGGACTTCGGGGCTCTTTTGTGCTTTGCCTCGGTTTGCGAACCAGGCCCCATTTTCTCTATTTTCTCTTCCCAAAGGGAGGGAGAGCTCTCGTAGGCTATCTCTCAGTGGCCGTAGGCTACGTTTCGTGGTCGTAGGCCATTTTTCCCGTTTGGAGGCCAGTTTTTGGTTTTCGGAGCTGTCGGCCGTGTGCCTCGGTTCGGGACCGCCTAATTACCTCCGTTTGCTCCGGTTTTTGGCACACACCTTGTTTCCTCTCCTTAGAGGGACACTGTGGCCCGGGAGACCACCTTCGTGGTCGTACGCCACCTCCGGTGCTTAACAGCCTGTTTTCGGGGCCCCAGACTGCGCGTTTTGGCCCCTGAACCTTCGTTTTGCATCCGTCTTGGTCCATTTTTGGTAGGGACCCTATTTTCATTGCTAGGGAGGTGGTAGGATGGTGGGAGGCCACCTTTTCCCCTGAAAAACCAGTTTTCTCATTTTCTCTCTCCTAAAGCCGGTTTTTCTGACAGAAAGCTGGTTTTTCTCACTTTTTAGCCACAATTTCTAGCTTTTCATACCACCATTGTGTTGTGCTCATCTGGGAGGCCACCAATATGGGTAGGCTGACCAACAATTCATCTTGACCCTTTTGAACCTTGCTAAAAAGCTAGTTTTTCTCTCTCCTGGGTCACTTTTTCTGGTTTTTCACCATACAGCTGTTGTTACACTCATCTGGGAGGCCACTTTTTTGGGGTGGCCGGCCAGCAATTCTTCTTGAACCTTTTGAACCCTGGTCGGCCGACCAGGGGGAGTGGCCGGCGGCCACTTGAACTGGCCAGCCTGCTTCTTGCTTTTTGCCCTCTCTGAATGCATCACAGCTGTGGCAGCTGTGAGGCAATTGGACCATCCTCCATACACGTGTATGGAGGATATGTGAGGTCTCTTTGAGATATTTTAGAGCCTCTCCTCTATAAAGGAGAGGCTTGGCTTCATTTGCAAGGGTTCAACAAATTTGCTTAAGGCATATACCCTCCACCCTCCATAACTCACTATTCCAAGCTCCAAACCCTAGTTTTCTTGCACCATTTGCACACCAACCCTTAGCACCACACCACCACCATCCATTCCAGCACTTTGGGACTGATTTAAGGGGTTGAAGGTTCACCAACTTGGTCCAAAAGCTCCTACTCTGCTATGCTTCAAAGGTAAGTACCTATTTCCCTTAAACTTGCATTTTTTGGCTCCATTGATTAGCCTTATTTGCAAGAATTTATGGACTTTGTCATAAACTGAAAAGTGTCTTCTTTTGAGCTCCTCTTGAAGATTGTATAAGGACATTTTTTTGTTTGAGGTCTCCTACATCCTTGTGTGCTTTATCCCTCTTTGTAGGCTCATTTTGCATCATATCTTAGTCCTATTTTTGAGCCTTTTCGAGATTTATCATAAACTTAAAAAAGTTTCCTTTTGAGCTTATAAACATGTTTACTTAAGGTCACTTTTCTCTTTGGGGTCATCTTCCCCCTTGCATGCTTCATTTCCTCATGTTTTGAGCTATGCATTAGAGCATTTGCATTGGCCTTGGTTTGGCCTCTTAGCCACTGAAATCCAATAGATTTTCAGTGTCTTAGATATGTCTTTGAGCCTCAAAATCAGAGGGGTGACCCTCTCACCCCTTGTTCTCTTTACTAGCATTGTGGCCTTCCAAAGGACTCTTTTTTGCATGCATTGAAGTCATGTTTCAGGCCTCATTTTGTGAGTTTTAAGGTCTGCCTAAGCTCTGTCAAGAGCCCATTTTGCCATATTTTATGTCTATGATGCATGTGTAGAGCAATCCCATTCAAGGCCTTTCAAAGGGACCTTTCTTTGCTTGTTTCCCTGACTGATTTCAGGGCCTATTTGGTGGGTTTCAGGGCTGTCATAACACATTTCCAAAGGTGGTTTTGCCTTTTTGTTTGTCTATCATATAGGTGTAGAATACCCCCTTGCATGGCCTTCCAAAGGAACCCCTCATTTTTGCATGCATTGACTGAGTTTCAGTGGGTATTTTGGCATATTTTGGCATGAAATACTTCTATTTTTTTCTGTTTGGGTGAGCCCTCATATGCTTCATATAGTTGTAGAACAACTAATGGTTCACTAGCTTTCTTTGCATGCTTTGTGGACCCTTGATGTTAGCACTTTTTGGCCATACCTTAAACTGATAATGTGCTTATTTTGGACTACCCTAGCTCTATTTTTAGGCCTCATGTCGTCGAATGATTTGTTTTGCATGCTTGTAGTTCAATACCTATGCTTCACTTTGAGTTTTGAGGTCCATTGCATGCATTTGCTAGGTGTGTTCATGTTTTGAGGTTTTTTTTTTCATCATATTTCAGAGCTGGTTTGAATGCCATATTGCCATGTTTTCATCTCTTTAAGTGTGCTTGAGAGTTGTGCGTGAATGCCTTGTTTACCGACCAATGAATGAGCTTCATTTTCATGCATGTTGAGCCATCATTTAGGGCCAATCTCCCATTGTTTCAAACCTGCCTAGGGTCTGTTTGGGGTTGGTTTTGCCTTTCGTGCATTGCTTTGGGTACCTCTAGTGTAATGCACTCCACTAGTTTCGGTACCCGGGCCCCCTAGCTTGCATAGTGTGCCATGTTTGCATGATTCGGGACCATTGTTTATCATGTTTCAGAGCTGTATCATATGTGTTTGTATGCCATATCCCATCCCTTGCCATGCTTTGGTAGAGTGGCATGTTATGCCTTAGGATCGGTCCTTGGCATTCATGCGCGTTTGCATGCATTTTGGTTGTCTCATTTTCATCTAATGGCCACTGATGTGAGTGTGGCTGAGGTCCACTCATGTTGGTGTAAGTCCATCTTGCATCGAGTATGCCATTTAGTTCATGTTGTTGCATGTTTGGCCTTTGCATTGCGTATGCTAGGTTGCACGTTAGAGCATTGTGTATGCCATGTTACATCACATGCATTGTGTATGCCATTTTAGTCCATAGCATTGCGTATGCTAGGATACATGTTAGTCGCATTGTGTATGCCATCTCATTTGCATTATGTTTGGGATAGGAGTTAGCCAAGCACGGGAAACGAGGGACGTTTCGTACTCCAAGTGACGGAACGTGTCTCAATTCCCGGTCGCCGACACTCCGGATTAACCATGATGGAGTCTAGGTCTTGTTGTGTTTTCATGTGCATTCATTTCACATCGAGTCGTGCAAATCGACTCCTCGGCCATCATGCATCGAGATGCGTGATTGGTGGCACGAGGATCGAGGCGTGCATACATATGTGAAAATACTTTGCCATGCCCCTTTCTTGCTCTCTGTTGCAGCAAATCAGAAATCAACAGCCTTCTAGAGCTTCGCACAACATTCCAGCATTAATTGCAAACAGAGGCGAATCGGGGCATCGCAATGGATTTCCGCGCCAAGCAACTCAAGCATGCATCATTCATCATTCGGAACAGAGCTGAGGCGGTCCATGGATTTGCATGCTAATTTACTTGCTTTCCTAGATTAATTTGTTAATTAATTAGGATTTTGTACTTATTTGGACTGTAATTATTATTCGGATTGTATTATTTATTCGGACCCTCCGAGCGAGGGCAATTGTGTAATAAGTGTGCGTGTGTGTGATGTATGTCTTCCAACCCCATGTCTTTCTCCCTTTTATTTACCAGCTTATGATGGTTAGTTTAAGGCATGTTTCAATTAGCATACTTATGATAGCATGTTTGCATTCATTCATCTGTCTTGCATGCACCGGGCTCGGCACATCACACTAACTGCATTGTATTTCAATTCCGAGTTGAATACTTGTTAGTTGTAGCATTTCACATGCCATCTTTAGAATAGTCGAGCCTATTATAGTTGCATTTTTGCATGTGTTGCATTAGGCATTTCTGTATAGTTAGGATCATGCATTGATTTCTAACATAGTTTCTGTTTTGGCTTGGAGTACTCGGTAAGTGTTTATGCTTTAGCATCCTTGCATGCGTGTGAGTGACTGCCATGATAGCATGCTTACCATGAGGCTAACTGCTTATGTGATATAACTGCCTGAATGCCTGTGGGTGAAGGTTGGGTTATTTGGATTGGAACCATTCATCGACTGCGAGTTTTAAGCCCACTAGATAGTGGCAAAACCATGTTTTCTAAGCCCACTTGAGGGTGGCAAAATCCACATTTTAGCCTACTTGCGAGTAGCAAACCGCTTTCAAAAACAAACATGAGATGTTTCGTTTCAATTCAGGCGATCCAGTCTATATTTGTTTGCTGTGCGCATCACATAGTAAATCTAGGCTAATAACCGGAATAAGAATGCATAATGTTTTCAAAACTAGATATCATGGTTAGTAGAGGCCGATCTTTGATCGGGCGAGCGGGGGTGCTCACAAAGTGACCTTCCCCAATCGTACCCAAGTTCCCGAGCCGAGGCAACTTTGATGATGACGGATACGTGGCCTTAGGCAACGAGTCAGGGTTTCCTAAATTCCCCAAAAAAAAATATTTAGGTGGCGACTCTGTATCTAGCAAAGCAGTCCATGTTTGGCACTTCTTTCAAAAAATCTGTTTATCAAAAACGATTTTCCGGATTTGGACTCTTTGATGATTCATCGGTCTTGCATTGCACTCTGCGAGATTAGATACAGGACCGTGACATTGAGTCCTGAACTGTAGTGACCCCAAATGAACAAAATGGGATTTCCCTCCCGGGACGTTCGGGGACGTCTACAGTAGGACACCACCAACTCCTTCTACTTTTCTACTACAGGGGAGATGACGCTGACTTCTTATAACTTCTCTATGATCATCGGCTTAGACGTAGGGGCGATCCAATCCCTCTCGATACAAACATAGAGGAGTGGAAGGTGGCCTAGTTCGAGCTGCTAGGAGCACATCCACCCATATATCAGATAGGCATGGTCAGATACACCTAGTTTGCCAAGCGGTTCAGAGGGATCAAGCCCGAGACGATAGAAGAGATAGAGCAGTACGCCAGGGGCTTTATGATGTTCATCTTTGGAACCACCTTGTTTTCGAACAAGTGGAACACCGTATGCCTGCATTTGCTGAGCGCCCTGGTGACCCTTCATCGGGTTCGTTTTCATGACTGGGGCAGAGCTAGCCTCGCTACCTTATATGGCTACATGAGCTTGACCTCCCGTTTGAGAGGAGACTTGATCGGAGGCTACGGGCAAGCCTGGGAGGTACACATCTCAGTTCCCTCTTAGTACTATACATTTTCTACTTTACAGTTTCTACTTTACATATGTTCAACACCTGTGCTTTCTACTTTGCACTTTCTGCATCTATTCATACATTGTGCTTTTTGCTTTGCACTTTCTGCATCTGCTCATACTGTATTGATCACATATCACTGCACTTTCTCCGCAGTTGTGGGTCTATGCATATTTTCGAATCTCGCCCCAGAGCCTATGGAGAAGCTTCCACTGGCAGTCCCCTACTCACGGAGGTATGACGGCCAGCTCTGTCATAGGACCTGTGAGACCTTCACATTTTTCTGCCACTACTTCGACACGGTAGCTGCCCATGAGGTAACCCAAAGCATAGTCATTTCGCTTTAACGCTGTTCTGATTCACATTATAACTAATAGCGATTAACCATCCATGTAACTTCTATTCGCAAATCATGTGGCAGCCATAGGCCATGATGCCAGCAGGGATTCGGGACCAGTATGCCAGGGCCTAGGCCACTTCTCGCTTCCGCATTCTATTCGAGGGCCCAGTCTGTCGGGCCTGGTTCTTCGACAAGCGATTCGTGCTCCAGACTGTGGGCCTGCCTGACCCAATCGTCCCAATGGCGTCGCCAGAATCCATGCGATCAGCAGATAGCCTATCTATTGAGGAGGTCATTCCGTTTATGGTGGGCCTAGATGCTAACTACTTCCGAGCAGAGGGTGACTATGTGGCCTTCATTCAGACACATCTGATGCCACCTTTGACCGATGCTCGTAGAGATAAGAAGGCGAGAGCTTCTGCTGCGTGAGAGATGCCCAGAGTGACCCGGGTGACCAGGACGACCAGGGCCCATGGTAGAGGGGCTTCCTGGGCGAGGCAAAGGACCGGTTAGCCAAAGCTTCCAACTGCGCTAACATGCTGGCGGCATACCATAGATGCTTACCAGGTTTCGATTGAGCCTGCGGCGGCTGGTCACGAGCTTGCCGAGTCCGAGGTCCAACTTAGATATGGACCATTCTTTACGTTTGCACCCCACATTTCATTTCAAATATGTTCATTGTAGCTACTAATCACCCAAATGCATTTGCAGGCCTCCATCGAGTACACAGGAGGCGCTTGAGCTGATAGCCTCCTTGATGGGTATGGTTCAAAGGAGAGAGGCACTGCTCAGTCTCTACGGTATTCAGGTAATTTCTTCAGTTTACATTTCATGCTATCAATTTTCCATTGATACACTGACACTAACATTTCAATTGGAAACTTCCCAAACTGCACTGATACACCGCATCCGATACACTGCATTCACACACTGTATTCATACGTTGTATCTGATTTCTGCATACACTCATTCTGCACATCGTTCTTGCATCTAATATATATGTTGTAATTGATATGTGATAACTGTCTTTCCAGATCCCACCCATATCGATGGCACCAACGGCAGCTGCAGCACCGGCACCAGCGGCAGCTATAGCACCTGCACCAGCAGTACCTCCTCCAACAACAGGAAGGAGAGAGAGAGAGAGAGAGAGGAGAGAGGAGAGAGAGACAGGCTCCAACACACGGCTGAGGTAGAGCTAGGGGCACCTGAGATGAGAGCGGTCCTTCAAAGCCCATTCTGAGTGATGATGATGCTGGGACGAGCGACTCTAAGGAGGTAATGAGTCAGCAATCGGAGTCATCTGAGAGTAGAGGAGACGACGCTGAGGAGGACTCTGGAGCGGAGAGCAAAGATGATGACGTCGGCTCAGGTTCCGACTCAGAGGTAGATTCAGACAGCGGAGCCGATGGAGACAGTGCCCCAGAGTTCTCTCCTCTGAGGAAGAAGGCAAAAAGGGCCTCTCGAGCCTGAGGCGATTGGCACTGATTTTTTGTACTTTTTCTTAGTTTCTTTTTGTTTATAGCATTAGCACATTGTATAGCTTCAGACAGGTTTATTTGCTTTAAAGACTTGCACTCCTCTTTTGTAAAAAAACCATGATCGGGATAAAAATAGTTTTTATAAAATAAAATAAAAAAAGTGTTGTATTTTGCATCATGAGCACCATATAACATGAAATGGACATGGAATCGAATTGGCCAAGAGCACTCTTGATTGAAACAAAATCTTAATCAGGGTAACGAACCGACCTACAACTGAATTACAAAAAACAATATACAACTCGATAAACAAAACAACATACAACTTGATAAAGCAAAGACAACACAACAACAACTTAAATACAAAATAACAAACTTTCTAAAGCCGAAAAGACGCAAAACAAGACCTTAAAACACTCAAAGATCAAAACAAAACATATGCTCACACAGGTGGACAGTAGGTCAGAGTGAGAGATTGCCGACCACAAATAGGGGTTACTAGCCACATACCGACCATGAGAGGTGGCCTGCCAACCACCAATGTCTCTTACCGGCCACCAATGCGGCTTGCCGGCTACCTACCGGCCACCTGAAGGCCATCAATGTGACGGACCTCCAGATTGTTGACACCTGGCATCCACTCACTGCCTTGTCTTCCATAAAAGGTTGAGCTTCGTGATTTCTTTATTTCAGCTGCAAATTCTTCACAAATGGAGCCATTTTTCGCCGAAAAACTTTTGGATTGGATTGCGACTTTAGACAGCTCGGAAAAGGTGAATTTTCGAGGTTTCAGCATAAATGCACTTTTCCTGCTGAGTCGTTCTCCGCTTTGTTTTCCGTTCCTTTATGCCACGGCTAGATGCTGGAACCCAATTACACATGTCTTTAGCTTCGAGGGACAAGAGATATACCTGACAATCGAAGAATTCCAGGTGCTAATGGAATCCCATCACGATAAGGAAATCATACCTCAACCCCGTTTTGGCCACATCCAAGCTTTGGGACGAATATGTGGGCTCATTCTACATAAGGCTTGATCTTTGGTCCACAATGGAGAGCTGGATATTTCCAGTCTGATTCACCAATTTTCTAACATCGCTGACCGAGGTAACCTTCTTCGGCGAGGTTTTCGGAAACATGCCCTTTGCTTATGTATGCTGGCTCATTTCCTTCTTGCCCCTAGTTTTGGCAGGTCTAGCATTCAGCTGATTAAAGTGGCCCAAGGTTTGAAAGAAGGCAAGAGTGGCATTAGCTTAGTGCTGGCCGAGATTTTGATGGGCTTAGACGCCTTTCATCGGTGAGAGACAAGCAAATTCGCAGGGAGTCCACTACTTCTTCAGGTAATATTTCCCACCCTTGCTTATATGTATTTCTCACATCACTCAACACTCATACTCTATTTTTCTCTCAAAACCCTTTTCTCACTTTTCTCTCTCACATACATCTCTCTATTCTTTAATCTCTCTTTTCTTTCATCCATTCCCAAGTTTGGTTAATGGACAAGCTGAAGGTAGTGGACTCTTGCCCTACATATTCAGCTCGAGCGTACTTCTTCCACCAATAGCTAGTGGATTTCTCCAACGAGGGGTGGTGGTGCCACTGGATGTGCAACAGGTCTGCTGCTAACATTGCTTGGCATTACCCCTGGCTTAATTTGACCGAAATGAGCTACAGCATGACTCGGCAACCTGGCATATAGCTGATCGGCCTTACACACTGTGTATTTTACTTCCCTTTCCAGTTCAAACGTCAATTTGGACATGATCAGACTTGCCCAGATGAGGGGGTAGAGTACTCGATTTCATTTCCTATCCGAGGTTCACATTTGGCTAGGTACCTCACTACTTTGAGGATGAGAGAGCTTTTGGCCCCTACCTCTAGTTTCAGTTGCACCCTTTCTGGCGAATGCCTGGCTTGGCTCGAGGATGAGGCACAAACCGGGCCCACTTTGGCATCAGAAGCTTCCACAAGCACGAGCGGGGGACGTATCAGCACCTGACTCATCTATGCCCCTAGTTTATTGTTTTGATCTTCTTTTCAAGTTTTTTGAGTGTAATGAAAACAACTTTGATTTGTATCAAGAGTTCGAGAACTTTGTATTTAAATCAATGAAATTAAAGCTGTGAGCACTAAAAATTTTCCTTTTGGTCCAAAAATGGTACAAGTTGTAAAAGGTAAAATTTGAGCAAAAATCAACCTTTATTAAAACTTTTCAAAACTATTTTCGAAAAAGATCACCATTTGACACGCACGAAATCAATCCTTGAAATGTACAACCTCGAATCCAAAGATCATGAAATCTCCATTGACTGAATAACACTACTTGGCACTGTAACCAGTTTTCAGAATAGAGATCACAATTGAACTCTCAGATAAAGAACAGACAAAGATGACTTGATCAAACAGATGGACAAGACAGTTGAGTTAGAGGTGCTTACGGCCGAACTTCAAGATGAAGTTGCCTACGTATCCCGAAGATGGGAATCAGGCCTTACATAGTTCGATTCAGGTTCACTCGAGTATTAACTCTCTCATTTTGCGCTCTAACTTTTGCCAAGGCCGCCTTTTAGGGTTTTCAACCTTGCGAGCTCAGGTTTTTTTTTATTTCCAATTTTTCATGCTCTAACTTTTGCCTAGTTCACCCTTCTGGGTTTTCGGCCTAGCGAGCCTCTCAGGAATAGTATTTCTTCAACTTGTCCATGTTGATCGGTTGCGAAAATTCTCAGCCATCCAGGTCCATGAGAATAACAACTCCACCTGACCAGATAGTTTTGATGATGTAAGGACCAGTCCAATTGGGTCTGAACTTGCCTCTAGGGTAATAGATGGGAGCTTGATTGTCTTTCAACACCAAATCCCCTTCTTTGAGATTTCGGGACTTAACCATCTTGTTAAAAGCCCTAACAATCCTACGTTGATAACCCTGAACATGGTAAATGCTTTCAACCTTCTCTCATCACACAACATCAGTTCTTCAAACCTACTCTGTTGCCAGTCCGCCTCTGCTATCTGACACTCAGCCATAACTCGCAGCGATGAGACTTCTATTTCGATTGGCAGATCAGCTTCCATCCCATAGACAAGAGAGTAAGGAGTTGCCCCTGTAGACATTCGGATTGAAGTTCTATAGCCCCAGAGTGCAAATGGCAATTTCTCTGGCCAGTCCTTGTAGGTCTTAACCATCTTCTGCAAAATATGCTTGATATTCTTGTTGGCGACCTTAACAGCTCCATTGGTTTGCGGCCGGTATGTAGATGACTTGTGAAAAGCCACATTGTATTTCTCTAACAAGTCGATCACTTCTTTCTTGAAGTGGGAGCCATTATCTGAAATGATCTCGTTTGGGACTCCATAACGACAAATGATGTTGTTTCGGATGAACTTAGCCACATGCGCTGCTTTCAACACTACGTAGGACTGAGCTTCCACCCACTTCGTAAAGTAGTCAATTGCTACCAGAATGTATTCATGCCCATTCGACCCTTTTGGTGTGACTGAACCGATGACGTCAATTCCCCAGACCTAGAAAGGCTATGGTGAAGTCATGTTGTATAGTTTTGACGGCGGGATGTTCATGTGAACAAAACCGATACAATCCTCCTCCATAATGGACCAGTAATAACCTTTCCTGAGAATCTTCTAAGCTAACATTACTCCGTTCATGTGCGCTCCGCACTCTCTCCCATGGATGGCCTCCATCAGGCGCTTTGACTTCTCTGCTTTGACACACAACTTGTGCATTCCTAGATGACCTCTCTTGTACAGTTTACCTTTGTAGATGATAAATTGGATGGCCATTCACTGTATTCCCCTTTTGTCCTTGGCATTTGCTCCTGGTGGATAAATCTCATTTTCCAAAAAGTTCTAAATATTGTAGTACCAAGGGTTTTTGTCTTGAGCTTCGTCTATTATGGCGAAAGTCTCATAGGCCGGCATATATCTCTGCTCAATGATAATCGGATGCATCTAGACTTCAAGTAGGATGTCTATCATAGAAGATAGAGTTGATATGGCGTCCGCAAAAAACCTATTGTTCTATCTTCGTAAATGCGTGAAAGTCAGCTTTTCAAACCTAGGAATCAGAACATCCAGGATTTGGTGATACATCTTCATCTTTTCTTCTTTGACCTTCTAGTCTCCATTTGCTTGAGAAACAACTAGGTTCGAGTCCCTGATAACATCCAACCTTTTTGCCCCTAGTTCCAGGGCGGCTTCTAAACCAATGATACACGCCTCATACTCTGCTTCGTTATTGGATACCTTGAACCAAAGTTTGAACGGTAAAGGTATATGGGAATTGTCAGGTGTTATCAGCAACACACTTATCCCATAACCGTACTTATTAGACACTCCGTCAAAGTACATTGTGCAAATCTCTTCCTCAACTTGCAGAATGGCTTCATCTGGGAACAGGTATTCTACCACTTCATCTTCTTCCACTGGGTGATCTACCAAGAATTCCGCTACAGCTCTTCTCTTGACCGACTTGTGAGTGACATACTTCAGATCAAATTCGGAGAGAAGAAGTAACCAACAAGCTAGCCTACCCGTAAGCGCTGGTTTCTCAAAGAAATATTTGATGGGATCTAATCTCGAAACCAGAATTACGAAGTGAGCTAACAAGTAGTGCCTCAACTTCCTAGTAGTCCACACCAAGGCTAGGCACGCTTTCTGTAGCGAGGTGTAACGGGTCTCGTATTCCAGCATTTTCTTGCTCAAATAATAGAAGGCTTTCTCCACCCTATCCTCAGATTCTTGAGCAAGCATGCATCTCATTGTTGTGTCGGTTACTAACAGATACAGAATCAAGGCCTTCCCTAACTCTGGCGGCGACAACACAGGTGGATTTTGAAGGTACTGCTTGATCTGCTCAAAAGCGAATTGACATTGATCATCCCATCGAAATTTCTTTCCTTTCTTTAGGAGACCAAATAGTGGTTTACAAGTCAAGGTTAATCTAGAAATAAATTGTCTTATGAATTGCACTTTACCCAGAAAGCCTTGCAGTTCCTTTTCAGTCCTTGGTGGTGTCATTTCTAGGATGGCCTTGATTTTGAAAGGATCTACCTCGATGCCCCTCTACGTAATCAAGAAACCGAGCATTTTCCCTGCTGTTACACCAAAAGTACACTTCTATGGATTCAACCTCAGTTTGTATTCTCTGATCTGTTGAAAGAATTTCTTCAAGGCGGTGTAGTGGCCCTCTCTTTCTTTGGACTTGACAATCATGTCGTCCATGTACACCTCAACCTCTTTGTGGATCATATCATGCAGAATTGTGGTTGTAGCCCTTTGATAGGTAGCCCCAACATTCTTCAGCCCAAACGGCATCACCGAATAGCAGTAGGTTCCCCACGGCATAGTAAATGCAGTTTTCTCTCTGTCCTCGGGCTCCATCAAAATCTGGTTATACCCTGAAAATCCGTCCATAAAGGAGAGCAATGCATGACCGTGGTGAAATCCACTAATTCATCAATGTCTGGCAAAAGGAAATCATCATTCGGACTGGCTCTGTTCAAATCCCTAAAGGCTATACATACCCAGATTCTACCATCCTTCTTCGGCACTAGGATGATATTGGCTAACCAAGTCGGATATTTAGATACTAACAAGAAACCTGCTTCGATCTGCTTGGTTACCTCCTCCTTAATTCTCAATGCCCAATCCGGGCGTATTCTCCGCAACTTCTGTTTGACGGGTCGGGCCTCGGGGTCGAGGGGGATCCGATGCTATACAATCTCAAGATCAATTCCAAGCATGTCTTCGTAGGACCACGCAAAAACATCTTTGAAATCTTTTAATAAAGTGACTAAGTGCTCGTGGTCCTCCAAAGACAACGTGGACCCGATCTGGACCAGACGCGGATCCTTCTCAGTACCCACATTAAAAGCAATGATTTCATCAGCAAGGGGCTTTGCAAACCTCTCATCCTCTCGATTAATCAAATTTTTCAAAACCAAAGGAATTCCTTCCTCTTCATTTTCATTAAAATTTTAAAAATCTTGATCAATGCAATAAACAAGCGGCGCAGATAAATACTCAAAATCTGCAATAGCATTCTCATTCATAAGGTCCAGTTCATTCAGCTCTTCGGTTACAACTGACTCAAAAGTAAAAGAAAAAGATGACCGGGACAAGACCTTGGCATCTAGGTTATCACCCCCAGGAATACCAGACTCTGACTTAGAAGAACCAGAATCTGATTTTGACTCCACAAACTCTAGGGAATTAGATTCTGGTTCACTACCCAACTCAGAACTACTAGATAGGTAGCCCTCCTCCAGCTGCCAAACGAGAGATGACGCTTCAGACGCATCCAAAATACTGCTAGATGGGTTCACGCCCGGTTGGTCCCCAATCATGGAGATGGTCAGGTTATCTCCCAAGCTCTTTGAGTCGGCCGGAGGATCTGAAAGGAGACATGCCAGTGTTGCTCCTACTCCAAGCTCGCTGCTATCCAAGTCACTTTCTATGCTCTGTTCAGCTTCAGCAATCGGTTTAGTCTTTTCCTCTGTATCATTGTCTTGCAGCTGCAAGTCAAAGAAAATTTCAAAGCCCGAAACACGCTGCTTCTCAGAATTCAACCAGGGCTCGGGAAAGCCGCAAAATGGGAAGTCTTCCCATTCTCAGACAAAATGGCCATTCAGCATTCCCTGGATCAGCCTATGAACAAACTCATAGCGTTTCCCGACCTGTTTAGCTCTAGCTTTGGCTACCATCTCTTCTCTTTTGCTGACCCAATCCTCTTTGGTAGGCGTATAGCCAAGACCAAAGGCATGTGGATTATGTGGCACATTGGCCAATGTTGTGATGCCTTTATGGCCACTTCTTCCCAACCCCGTTCCTCGCAAATGTTGAAGCTTGTTCATGAAATACACGGACTGGGTGCTGACATACAAACCCTCATTAGCTGCCAATATATTCTGGACCACTCGAGCATCGGCCAGAGTAAACCCAAAAATGAATACATCCTCTTCACTATGAACGATTTCCAACACAGGTGTAGTTACCTCTGGCGGAGGATGGATAGACGAATTCCCAAAGACGATAACCACTCCCTTCCCATGAGGGTATTTTAGCATTTGGTGGAGGGTAGAGGAGACAACTTTTACCTGGTGCAACCAGGGTTTCCCTAGCAAGACATGGAATTCAATATCCTGTTGAGCTGGCGCCACTTGAACTCTGATTTGTACCGTGCCCATAACCTCTCTGCTCATATTGCCATACAGCTGAATCACCTGGGCTGTAGGCACGAAATCTGCTGGTTTTAAACCGATGGCATTAGCTATGCGAGATAGACAGACGTTGATTGCTGAACCGATGTCAACCAATACCACTGGCACCCACTTTTCTTTGCATTCAACTGATATGTACAGAGGTTTGTTGTGTGCTGAGCCTTCCGGTAGTAGTTCTTTCTCAGAAAAGGTTAGGGTTGGGCTAGCACCACCTGGGAAAACTACTCCCACGAATTGTTCAAGGGTGGTGTCAATGGACAATTTGGCTTTGTCCATTGCTGATAATACAGCCTGTCGATGCACTCGAGAAGCCATGAGCAGCCCCCAGATCGAAATATCGTCTTCGATCTTCTTCAGTTGTTTCAAAACTGCCTCTTCTTCCAATTGTTTTTCCTTCTGCTTTTCAATTTCTCTATCTTTCCCGGACGCTTCAGCTTGGTCCAAGTGCGGTGGCTTAAAGTACCATCCACTTCTTGTCATGTGGTCAATCTCTTTAGTGTACCAGGTATTGTCTAGCAGGTCTTCACCCCAATCTTCATTGGTGTGAGCCAAAAGTAGATCGTCATCCTCCCATCATGCACCTCCGGCAGCCGACAAATAATTGTCCGACTCCGGTCTGATCATTCTTACATCAGAAGTATCTCCCGCAGGGTGTTGGGCTTTTCCAGCTTCCTATTTGTCTTGATCCATTTCTTGTACAAACTGCTTCAACACGACTTCATGTTCTGTATCCACGGTCCTCATGGCGCCCAGTTCCTTAGCTAAATTCTTAATGTCGGTGCTCTTCGGCAGTTTCCCTTTTCCTTGGCCATTTCGGCCACTGTAGCTATTCTTGCTTTATTTTCTTCAGGTTTTGGTTCAGTTGCTTCCTCTCTGTCAGGTTCATCACTTAACTACCCCGAATTGTCTGTCAATCCATTCAAATTAAACCAGTCAATCTGCACGTCCCCCTGATCTTATTCGTCATAGAATTGTATATTGTCTAAGTCCTCTTCCAGCTCTGCCAAATCATCCAGACCTTGTCTCAAGCCATCCTCCCGAACCACATTGACCTCTACTACTGTTGGCAATACCACTTCAGGCTTGGCTTGACCAACTAGCACAATGTCACAACACAAGTCATATTCTCCCTCAATCAAATCCTTAGAGCACTTAGGCAACGGACTTGTACTCTCCTCTAAGGCCAACCTCTCTTCTTCTACCATTGTCACCACCACGGGTTCAGCTTGAAGTGTGGACGTGTCCATCATGCACAAGTCTATGCCTTCAGGAATGAACATGGTCGTCTTGGGTAGGTAGAAAGGGGTAATATATACGCTGGAATCATATGGGATGACCAGTGTATATATCAGGCTTAGGTTCTGGGGTAAGGGAACTTGATTGTGGGCCGAGAGAGGGTTGGTGGTTACATTTGGCTTTTGGGGTGGTGCTATCACCTTGTTTTCAATGAGATATTGAATCTCACGGCGTAGCCTGAAGCATTGGTCGGTGTCGTGACCGTGCTGCTTGTGAAAAACACAGTATTTGGCTAGATTGTGTTTAGGTGGGAGAGGATCGGGTAATGGGCGAGGCTCTAAAGGCTTAAGATGCCCCTTTTTGATTAGTACCTTCATGGCTTGGGATAAAGGCATGTAGAGTGAGGTAAAAACCCTTTGGGATCGGGCCTGGTTGTTTGAGGTTTGTGGAGTTGTGCTGGCGAAAGGGTTGGTGGTCTTAGCTGTAGTGGTGACGACATTCACATCAAATGGTCGCACAGTTGTGCTTCCACTAGTGGTTGCATTGGAATTGCGCACAAAAGTTCTCTTGGCTTGTTCCTTCTCATCGGTCAACCCTTGTTTCATTGCATCTTCAATCTGAACCCCTATTTCATGGAGCTCAATGAATGTGAACAACGGTATGATAATCATCTTCGGTAATAATTTTCCTTGCAGATTGCGGACCACCATCCTGATTTGATCCTTCTCTGACGGCCTAGTAGTCATCATCGAAGCCTTGGCCCTCTACCTCGTTACAAAGTCTAAGAAGCCCTCATTTGGCTCCTGACGGGTTGCCTCGAGATCACGGGTTGTGACCTCAATCTGCGTGTTCTATGAGTATTGTGCGATGAAGGCCTCAGCCATTTCCTTCCAGCTCCGCTTTACTGAATCCTCCAGCTTTGCATACCAGATAACCGTTATTCCTGACAAGGTCCAACCGAAGAGTGACAACTTTTGGAGTCTAGTAAGGCCCATCGGCCGTATGATGTCTGAGAACAACCGCAGATGAACCATGGGATCTCTAGAGCCATCGAACCGATCTATGTGTGGCATTTTAAACTGTTCCGGCAAAGTTACTGTGGAGTCGGTGTATCCATCTTTGATGTCGAGGATTGAGTTCACACCTTATGCTCGTTTGAAAAGCTTCTCCATCTTGTTGACCTTTAGTACAGTCGGGTCAACTTCGAATTCAAACGGAGGCTCGGTTTGGTACACTGGTGCCTTGGAGGCTTGCAGTAGAATGGGGTCTACCGGATTGCCTAGATTCTCTTGGACATTATGAGTGATTCCGGGTGTTAAGATACCCGCAAGAGGTACATGGGAAGCAGAAGCCGCTACCGGCTGTGGTTGTGGTTGTTGTTGTTGCAGCCTGTTTATTACTTTGGCTTGATGGCCTGTAACTTCAGCTTGGCGGGCAGCATCTTGCTGCATGGTTTCCACTGTTTGTTGTAGATGACAAATCAAGTCCTCCATACTAACTGTAGATTACCCACCCTAAACACTACGCCAAAACAGGGCATTAACGGCGGTTTTTTTAACGGCGGTAACGAAAACCGCCGTTAAAGGTACTATTAACGGCGGTAACGAAAACCGCCGTTAATACCGCCGTTAATGTATCATTAACGGCGGTTTCGTTACCGCCGTTAAAAAAACCGCCACTAAAAGTGTCTTTACCGACGGTAATGAAACCAACTTTTAACGGCGGTAACGAAACCGCCGTTAATGCCCACTTTTAACGGCGGTAACAAAACCACCGCTAATGCCCAACCATTACCGCCGTTAATGACGGCGGTCTTTGCCGGCAGAGCTCCGGCGAAACTCCAGCGTGCTCCGGCGAAACTCCGGCGAGTTCCGGCGAAACCATCTACAATAAAGTAAAAGTAATGTTTAAATATTTATTTAGGGAATATATTTCATGAAGAGTGGCTGTGGCAGAGTGGTTGGTGTTGGTGGATGAGAGGTCTTGGGTTCAAAACTTGGGGAGTGCAAGAAGAAAGAATTATTTTTGAAAAATTTGAACCTATTTACGGCGGTAAAAAACCGCCGTTTTTGGTCGACTTTTAACGACGGTAATTTGCCTTTTTACGATGGTTTCACTTTTTCCGACACGCGCATAAACGGCGGTAACGAAACCGCCGTTAATACCGCCGTTAAAGGCTTTAACGGCGGTTTTATAGCCTTTAACGGCGGTAAAAAACCGCCGCTAAAGCCCAATTTTGGCGTAGTGAAACTGGCGAATTGTGCCTAACTCTTCTCCGTCTAGTAACCGGTGAGAGCAAAACAAATATAGGTTGTCCTCTAACAAGATCCCCAGATCTGTAAAGTCTCCTTACACGGGTCCAGAGTGCTTGGGGGATATCCGAACTGTCTGAAGCAATTGTGATAAACTACCTTGCAAAAAGGAATAAAGCAAAAGGAAAGCAAAAAATCAGAAACCGCACAGCACCTCAGCTCAGATGTGAACAACACACAGATGTAATCAAAGCTGTAGGACTGCACTCAACACTGAATTCTGCCCACCCAAAACTGATACCCAACTTGCAACTGATACGCACATTCCTGTAGAGTTTCACTTTAAAAGCACATACCAGTTAAGTGAGAGCCAAAGTACCCTTATGAGGAGGTAGGGTTACCCTGTCCTAGTTTCGTCAGGAACTAGGGTTCATTATTCAAGCAAAGTGGTTTCACACAATCCTACATTCAGGTAAGCAACCTGTCATACTTTGGAACAGTCTCTATGGCTTTCAATATGCAACTAAGCCAAATGGTCAAAAAGGGTACCTCAGCAAGACTACATAATATACCTCTCACACCTAACACTGAGAAGTGAAAGGTGGATCGATCGAACGGTACAATGGTAGTCCAGATCCAAGGGTTGTGTTCCCATCATGGTAAAGCTCGCGACCGATCAGCCTTTTGGCAAGTTTTTAGGCAAGCCTCCGGCAAATCGTCCAGGAATAACAGATGGCAAACACAGTGACTTAAGCACACCAATGCAAATGCAATGCAAAGAAACATATAAGTGTAGATAAAATTTCATATCATGAGTTTGAGTCAAGTTCTCTAAATCCCCAACAGAGTCGCTAGAAACTGCAGCTCGACTTTTTCGCACCCCCTTTCGGAAGCTCGAAAGAAACCCTACAGTTCAGACTCCCGCGGTTCTAAATCTAATCTCACAAGTGCAATGCGAAATTGATAAGCACCAAAGAGACCAAATCCGGAAAATCTTTTAGAAAAATCAATTTTGAATCAAATTGCTAAAAATGGACTGCTTTGCCAGATACAGAGTCGCCACCTAAATATTTTATTTTGGGAAAATTTAGGAAACCCATGACTTGTGCCAAAGGCCATGTATCCATTATCACCAAGATTGTCTCGACTCGGGAACTTAAGTACGAGAGGGAAAGGTCATGAATACATTTGAGCACCCCCGCTCGCCCAATCAAAGATCGGCCTCTACTAATCATGATATGATTTTTATCAACTTTATATGCTCTTGTTCTGGTTTTTAGGCTAGCATTACTATGTAATGCGCACACACAAGGTATAGACTAGCTTGCACGAATTGGAACAATTCAATTCATGTTTATTTTTCGAAAAGGACTTGATTTTGCCACTTAACAAAGTGGGCTTAAAGCTTGTAAATTTGCCACTTGACAAAGTGGGCTTAAATGTACATTCATTGAATCATTCCAATTCAAGCAATAAGCCTTCATCCATAGGCACTCAAATAGTTATAACAATTAAGCACTTAGCCTCATGGCAAGCATGCTAATCATGGCAATCACTCAAACTCATGCAAGATGCCAAAGCACTAAAAACTCACCTAGTAATCCAAGCTAAGATAAAACAAAAGAGTTAGAAAAATATGCATGATTTCTAACTATGCAATATGGCTAATGCAACGCATGCAATAATGCAACTAAAATAGGCTCGGCTACTTAACATGGCATATGAAGCAACAATTTCATAGCATGCGTTTAAACACATATGCTACGTGGTATTGAAATGACAATGCAGTTTGAATGATGAACCGAGCCTTGATATATGCAAGACGAATGAATGAATGCAAACATGCGATCTGCTAATTGAAACGTGATGCCCCTAATCTAAGCATCGAAAGTGAATAAATAAAAAGGAGAAAGACGTGGGGTTGGAAGGCATACACATTATTACATCATTTCTCTCTCACGAAGGAGAGTTCGAATGAATTAAGCTAACTAGCTAACTAAGCTAAGCTAATTAAGCTAAGGCTAAAGCTAATTATTACAAACAAAAATAAATAACTAGCTAAAATACCTAACTAATTATTACAACATCAAATAAACTAATTAGCTAGTCAACTAACTAAAATAATTACATCATAGCCAGTTAACTACTTAACTAATTAAAGAATTACAACACAATTAAACTAAGCAATTAACTACTCCGCCTTGGGAAATGAGTGATGTGCATGTGCATGCTCGGATTCTACCCGAAAAGACCACCATTTTGCTCCCGAATGGCTCTATTTGCACAGTTGAACATTTCCAAAACAACTTTGCTCCACTTTACCAACACTCTGCTGAGTTTTGCATCAGTGGCCAGCCAGCCAAAGATGAAGCTTGCTGGCCACCTGCCAGCCATGAAAGTGGCCTGCCAGCTATCAAAGGTGGTCTGCCGGCCACTGATGCACAGGTTCATCTTGCTGCAACAAAGGATAAACAGAGCATATATAGGGTATTTTCAAGGATTGTCTGCACAACTCACCCCTCCTTTTCATGAACAAATCCAAGGAGTTGTGAACCTAAGCCACAAATCACTAATTCAAGCAATTTCATTGCATGATAGCTTGTGAACCCAAGTGTGCAAGTTTAGTAAATGCAAGAAAAAAAGACACAAACCTCCTCCTTTTTATGAAAGATCAAGGGAAGTGCTTGACCTTGGAGACTTGGATCGTTTTATCATTAGCAAGTATGAAATGGTCCAAGTTCCATGTGCTCAATTAATGTCTGATTGAATACACCAAGTTATTAACTTGCTCACTTTTAGTCCCAAGTTTACTCATTTTAATTTACCAACCATCCTTTATCCAATTAAGTCCAATGGTGAGTTAAGTCCTCTAAAAGGAAAGGAAGTGTCAAACAAGGGGTAGTTTAAGGCAAGAGAGAGGTGTCATGCCATTGATAATGAACCCCCAAAAGAGGATTAAACCATTAAGCATGGACCTCAATCTCAAGCTTAAACAATCCCAAGGTTAAGACAACCCTCAAAGCAAACAAAGAGTAAAGAAATAAGGGAGATTGCAGAGATTATGCTTGTTGAAATTAAGTGAGAAAAGCACTAAAACAATGCAATCAACTCAAACAAGTGGTGTCTAAAGGCCTAAAACACCAAGCTTGTGAGGACTATTACACTAGAAGCATGCAAAACAAGACTCAAATGCAACAACCAGCCCAAAACAGAGGCAAAAAAGTCTAAATTATAGGTTAAAACATGCTGGAATTGAGCTAAAACAAGCTAGATTAAAATGCTAAAATATGGCACAACCTAGGCTAGTAAGCAAGACAGAAGAAGGGGAGGCTAACCCCTTCAAATTTGGACTTCAAAACATGATTTTGGCCACTGAAAAAGCTCTGAAAATCAGTGTTGAAAAGCTTGGAAAAAGATAGAAAAATGGTGGGAAACACAAGGGCAAAGGCCTCTAAAACAAGGTACAAATAAGGGCTGTCAACCCCTCAACCTTTAATGGCCTTAAACCCAAGCTTCAGCCCAAAAAACACAAAGTTTTGACAGCCCAAAACAATGGAAAACAGTAGGAATGGAAGCAAATAAAACAAAGCTACAAGCAAAGGCTTATACCTTTGAAGAGAAGAGCAACTCCAAGCAACAAAACCAAGCAAACAACACCCTCTAGAGCTCAAACCAAGCTCAAAAGTACCTCATCTCAAAGATGGTGAGATTTGGTTAAGGGTGTATAGGCAAAGGTTAAAGAATTGTAGGCAAAAGTGTAGAGAATTTGTAAAGAGAGGAAAATTTTTGAGTTCAAAATTTTCTAACCTTGCTACAAGAGAGAGGGGGTCCTTATATATAGAAAACATGAAATTTCCTCAAAGAGATCTAGCCCTACACATGGGTGAAGATGGGTGCATCTGTTCAAACAGCTTACACAGCTAGCATAAAATATCTGCAAAATACACTGGTGGTCGGCCAACCATCATTGGTGGCTGGTCGGCCATCACTGGTGGTCGGCAAGCCACATCAGTGGCCGGCTGCCCAAAAGTGATGGCCGACAGGCCACCAGAGGTTTTAGGCTGGAAAGACCAAGGCATGGTCCAAAAATGAGACAAAAAAAGATGTAGAGTTTGAGAGGCTCAAAGTTGTGGCATTCCGCTAAGGACTTTGAGCACTTGGCAAGCAAATAGACACATTATCGGGTGTGCATATGAGGACATCAAAGTCGTAAGGCCCGTCAAAAATGGGGTGTCTACAGGGGGTTACAATTGGGAGTTGGGTACTTCATGGTAGGTTATCTTGGGGGTTTTTTTGTGATGGTCTTTCCTCTATCGGCCAGCTATGGCCGAGTCTTCCAAATGCCACAAAACCACCGTGTCTCGTCCCACTTACAATAAAGATAGATTCCAATCTAGAGAAAAGTCTTGTCTTTATCGAGATTTTTATGAGTCTAGGACAATTCATTTAGAATGGAATGTCCAACCCAGTGCTTTCGAGTCTATCCCCATCCAGTCTGTCTTTGATGCTTTGGGCGGTGACCAAGTTCTTCATTTCTCCAGTCCGCAAAACCTTAGTTGAATCCGGGAATTTTATTGTAACATGCATTCCATCAACAAGATAGCTCTTTCTTTCCACACGTGGGTTCGCTACAAAGAGATTTTCATTGATGAAGAGGTTATACTCCAGTTTCTTGGCTGTTAGACTTATTTATTTTGATGATTTATTTAATTATGTTTTAATTTATTTGAAAAAGAAAAATACAATCCAAAATTTATTTTGATGATTTATTTAATTATATTTTAATCAAAATTTATTTTGATGATTTATTTGAAAGAGAAAAATAAAATCAAAATTTATTTTGATGATTTATTTGAAAGAGAAAAATAAAATCAAAGTTTATTTTGTCCCATTATTTCTCACCTAAACCTTTATCCTAAATGTTGTTAGAATGTATTTAATATTTGATTAAATCAGGAGTTCAAACAGCCTAAAACAAAAGTTCAAACAGCCTAGCACAGCAGCAAGCCAAAAGGTTCAAAAGATTCAAGTGGAAGATATTCAAATTAGTAATGATGGAAGTAGAACGGCTATAAACGACTATAAATGTTCAAAAGGCCAAAAGGTTCAAAAGGTTCAAGTAGAAGATATTCAAATTTGTAATGATGGAGTGGAAGATATTCAAATTGGTAATGATAGAAGTACAACGGCTATAAATTCAAATGACTACAATGGCTATAAATTCAAATGAATACAACGGCTATAAACGTCTATAAACGGCTATAATTTTCATTATATATACCAAAGCCTCTACTGTAAACAATTTACAAAAAAAAACCTGAAAATATTCTTTGATCTATAATCACTCACATCTATTCTCAGAAATTATACACTGAGCCTTATAGCATTAAGCTCATCTTTCATGTGTGAGATTTACAGAAAAATCAAAGCTTCATTTTATATATCTATCTTTGAGAAATATTTATTGTAAGCTTTCTTTGCAAGCAAAATATCATTTCATCTTGTAAAAGTGTTGCAAACACTGTGTTCTTGAAATCTTGAGAGTGATTGTGAATCACCTAAGATTTGCAAGGGTTTGGGCTTGTGAAGTCTGTGTAAAATCCGTAGAGGATTGCTCCATTTGTAAAGAGGTTGCTAGCACCCCTGTGAAGCTGGAAGATAGTGGAAAATCTCAAGTGAAACTTGAGGAGTGGATGTGGGCTTGGTTGAAGCCGAACCACTATAAATTTGTTTGTCTCCTCTTCCCTAATCTCTTTACTTTCCTACTACTGCTATAGCTATCTAATATTCATGTGTTAATCATTTGATTTACCCTGTATGTTAGTTATACTTCATTATTATTTTGCTTAATCATTTACTACTAAGTTCATCATTGTGCTTGTTAATAATTTGTTGTACTAGTAGTTAATTTTATTAGGGTATTATTATTTTTAATTTGTAAAAACCTAATTCACCCCCCTCTTAGGTTGCTTTTTGGGTGACATTGGCTTTCTTGAAATGCGGAACTGCCACTATCCATTCCTTGTTACCTACAACATTACGGATTTTGACATAGTTGCAACTGAATTATGTGGCACTCCCTGGACTTGGATAGTGTAGACACCCCATTTTTGACTGACCTTAAGACTCAGACGTCATCAATTGAGCGCTCGGTGATTGCGCATGTTGTGCTCGTTTCGAGGTTTCGGAGTTTTCGGCTGAATGCTTTGCCTCCGGGCCTCTGAACTCTTTGTGCTTCGGCTCGGTTTGCGGACCAAGCCTTGTTTTCCTTGCCTGAGGGAAGGAGAGGTCTTGTAAACCCCTTCTTGTGGTCGTAGACCACTTTTCATGGTCATAGGCCACTTTTCTCGTTTGGAGACTCGTTTCAGTTTTCGGAGCCTTCGGTTGCGCGCCTTGTCTCGGGACCGCTTAACGTTCTCCGTTTGGCATGGTTTTTGAACCACACCTTGTTTCCTTGGCCTAGAGGGCCACTGTGGTTTGGGAGACCACTTTTGTAGTCGTAAACCACTTTTGGTTCTCGACAGCTAGTTTTCGAGGCTCCCGACTGCACGCTTTGCCTCTCGAACTTTCGTCTTGCATCCGTTTTGGTTTGTTTTTGGTACAAACCTTGTTTTCCTTGTTTGGAAGGTGGTACAAGGATGGGAGACCAGTTTCTCTCCCCGCAAACCACTTTTCTTCCTGCCAACCAGTTTTCTGGTCTGACAACTGGTCTCCCTGATCTTTGGACCATCAAAAGTGGTTGGCCACCACACCATTTGCTTGTTTTCATGCTGTTGACCTTCTCCCACCATGGCCGACCACTTTTATTCTTGGGAGACCACTTAAAGTGGTCGGCCGACCACTTAAAGTAGCTGGGCGACCACTTCAAGTGGTAGGCTGCTTTTTGTCACCTTTTTGGAGATATTTTTGGCCAGCTGGCACAGCTGGGGAGCACAAGAACCATAGCTTGTGCCTTAGCTTCTTCAAGAAGCTTGTGCTTTTGCTCTCTATAAGAGGGAGGCTCCTCCTCCTTCCTCTAGGTTCAGAAATTTGTGGTTTGAGATATACATACACACTTCTATCTATATCTCTCTCTTTGCTCCATTTTTGTGCCTTAAAGTGCCCTTTTGTCTCACTTTTGTACACAAACACACACTCAAACACCATCCTTTGGTTGCTGAGATGCTTGGGAGCTGGTTTTGAGATTCTTGGACTTGTTTGAGCCCGAAGAAGCTGCTGGAGTTACAGCTTTGAAGGTGGACTTCAAGGGTGAGCTTTTAACTCCTTAAATCCCCAATTTTTTCTTCAGCTTTTAGCCTTACTTGCATGTGGTTTTAAGCTTAACTCTTAACTACAAAAAGTTCTGTTTTTTAGTCCTTTAGATCTTTGTTTAAGGTCACTTTTGTATTTGGGGTTCTTTACCCCCTCTTAGGCCTTGTTTGGCCTTGCTTTTGTGCCTTCTTTTTGAGCCTTTGGGACCACCTTGTTTTGGTCTTCTCACCACTGAAACTCAGAGGAATTTCAGTGGTGGGAAGGGTGTTTTGAGGTCCTAAATAGGAGAGGGTCATCCCCTCTCCTTGTGTCTTCAATACTTGTCATGAATGCCTCATGTGTGAGCATGTTTGTTAAGCTTATGTTGGCCATATCTTAGCTTGTATTTGGGCTTATTTTGCTGTGGCATACCTCTATTTTTACTTGGTTGTGTCACTCCATGCATACTCCATACACTTGTAGTGTAATTCCATGAATTAGTCCATTGTGTCTCATGCTTTAACATGTCATTTTAACATGCTTTAGGCTTAACTTCAAGAAGTTTTTGTCCATGTTTTACCATCCTCTAGCTCTGATTTTGGTTGTTTTGGTCATGCATGCCTTGCTTTGTGTAGCTATAGTGCATTCTAGCTTGTTAGCTTTGTGTATCAAGTCCACTAGCATGCGTTTCTTGGTCTATTTGAATGATTTAGCATCATTTATTATGTGATTTCAGTCCATGTTTCATGCTCATGCATTCACATTTATCACTCATTCAATGCGTTGGAGGGTTTCCCCCTTTATGCCTTAACATGAATCATTGCGTATGCCTTCATGCCTTAGCTTGCGAGCCATCATTTCAATGTGTTTTTGGGGTTATCTTGCCATGATATAACTCTGATTTTTGATGGTTAAGTCAGCCCATGCTTGGTCTTAATAGATGTAGTGTAATCCACCTTATTTGCCTTGTATGCATCATGCCTTATGCCCTTTATGCTAGCTAGTTTTGGCTTCCTTCCATACATGTTTTAGTATCATTTTAACATGTTCTAGGACTATTTTGGGTTGCCTTTGCCATATCCTTCATGCTTTGTATAGCTGTAGTGCAATTGGCCTTGCTAGCTTTTTGTTTTGTTGGCTCATGCATGCTATCTTTGAGCTATTTAGATGATTTGGCATCATTTAATACTTCATTTCAGAGCTTATAGCATTGCCATGTTCCCACTTCTTTCATGCTTTGAATGCCTTTTAAGTGTTGT
Organism: Camellia japonica; assembly: GCA_030407325.1. Lineage (NCBI taxonomy): Eukaryota > Viridiplantae > Streptophyta > Magnoliopsida > Ericales > Theaceae > Camellia > Camellia japonica. The sequence goes on from JAPPVO010000007.1 coordinate 93,240,586, forward strand.
GCATTGTTGCCTTGCTTATGGCCTAGCTTGTATGCTTGCATGCCTTGACCTTTGAGCCCCCATCTCAGCATGTTTTGGTCCATGTTTAGACCTAATTGAGCTCTGTTTATGGTTGGTTCGTGCATATTGCAGTTCTCTTTATTAGCCTTCATGCTTTAGGACCTTTGCATGCTATACTTGTGTTTGTTTGAATGATTTGGCATCATTTCTTACTTAATTTCAGTGCATTTAGTGTTGTTACACTTCCATGTTTATCACTCCTTGAGCACTCTTGAGAGTTGTGCTCTTAGGCCTAGTTAGTTGGCCAATGCATTGTGCATGCATACCTTGTCTTTTGGTGCCTTCATTTTGGTGTTATGGCCACTAATTTGGGCATGGCTGAGGTCTATCCATTTTGGTTTAAGTCCATTGAGCATTGTGTATGCCATGTAGTTCATCCCATGTTGTTTGCATGTTGATTCATCGCATTGTGTATACCATGTTCATTGCATTGCATATGCTAGTTGTCATTTAGCATTGTGTATGCTAGTTGTTGTTCTTAGCATTGTGCATTGTGCATGCCATTAGCCTTGTTAGGTTATTCATGTTGCATTGCATGGTTGCATGCTTGTCCCTTGCATGTTGTTCACATGCTTGTTTCATTGTATTGCATGTTTGCATGCTTGAGTCACATTGTGTATGCCATGCTTGTGTTGCATTTTGTTTGGAATAGGTGTTAGTCCAAACACGAGAAACGAAGGACGTTTAATACTTAAAGTGATGAAGCATGCCTCAATTCTCAATCGCCAACGCTCTTGATCATACATGATAGAGTTTTAGGCCTTATGTGTTTATGTGTACATTCATTTTCATATTGAATTGTGCAACTTCGCCTCTCGGCCATCATGCATCAAGATGCGTGATTGGTGGCCCGAGGGTCAAGAACCACACCCCCTTGAGCTTATGAAATGATAGTGAGGGTGGTTGTGCACACATACCTTGCAAATACGTTGCCATGCCCTTTCTTGCTCTTTGTTGTAGCAAAGTGGACAAAGACAGCAACAACTGGTCGGCCAGCCAGAAAAACTAGCTGGCCGACTACTTTTTCTGGTTTGCAGTAGCAAAAAGTAGTCGGCAGGTGGCTGGAGAGAGCAACAACTAGTCGGCCACCCTCCCACAGGTTCCCAAGATGTGTTAGAAGCTACCTGGAGCTTGGTGCAAGTTTCTAAGAACAGTCGCAAACAGAGGCAAGTTGGGGCATCGCGTTGGATTTCCGAACGAAGCGATAGAGCATGCATGAACTCCTCGCCTCGAGGCTCCTGCTTTATTTCTTTCCTTAGCTACCATGCTTAGATAGCTAGCTTATGCTTCGTTTTATACTTTAATAGTTAATGCGTTTAGCTATTTCAATTTATTTTGTAATAATTAGTTAACTAGAATTAGTTAATTAGTTTGTTTTGTAATAATTAGTTTAATTAGCTTAGATTAGCTAGTTAGCTTCTTATTTGGTCCCTCCGTCGAGAGGGTGCAATGTTGTAATAAGCATGCGTGTGTGTGATGCATGTCTTCCAACCCCCATTTCTTTCTCCCTTTTACTTAACCGCTTACGATGGTTAGTTTTAGGGCATATTTCGATTAGCATACCTTATGTTTTGCATGTGTGCATCCATTCATATGTTTTGCATGCACCGAGCTCGGCTCATCATACTAACTGCATTGTATTTCGATTCCAATTTGAATACATGTACCAACCATCTTAGAATAACCGAGCCTATTTTAGTTGCATTCTCGCATGTGTTGCATTAACCATCTTAACATGAACTAGGATCATGCATAATTTCTAATTAGTTCTTTGTTTTGGCTCGAAGTACACTGTGAGTGTTTACGCTTTAGCATACTGCATGTGTGTTATTGACTGCCATGTTAAGCATGCTTACCATGAGGTTAACTGCTTATTTGATATAACTGCCTGAATGCCTGTGGGTGAAGGTTGGATTACTTGAATTGGAACAATTCATCAAAATCCTCGTTTTAGCCTACTTGTGAGTAGCAAACTTCAAACCATTTTCAACAAAATAAACATGCAATGTTTTGTTCCAAATTAGGCGATCTAGTCTATACTTGTATGTTGTGCACATCACGTTGTAAGATTAGCTAATTAACCGGAATAAGAGCACATGTGTTTTCAAAAACAAAATATCATGCTTAGTAAAGGCCGATCTTTTGATCGGGCGAGCGGGGGTGCTCATTGCATGACCTTCCCCTCTCGTACCCAAGTTCCCGAGCCGAGGCAACTTTGGTGATGACGGACATGTGGCCTTCGGCACGAGTCAGGGTTTCCTAAATTTCCCCAAAAATAAAATATTTATGTGGCGACTCTGTATCTGGCAAAGCAGTCCATGTTTGACACTTCTTTATTACAATCAGTTTTCCAAAACGATTTGCCGGATTTGGACTCTTTGGTGATTTATCGATCTTACATCGCACATTGTGAGATTAGATTCAGAACCGTGACATGAGTCCGAACTTGTAGTAGCTAGAGAACAAAACGAATTTCGCGCCCTTCATGCGTGGAGCTCGGGAGTCCTCGGGCACATCTACAGGTAGCCAGGGTGCTCATTCGGCAAAATGAGCTTCTTCCCCGATTCTGCCTTCTCAATATCATTGTTTGTGCCAACATTCATCTCACCACTCACTCCTTCAACATTACGCAAGATCAGGGCTATGTTTTGTATTGCATTGATCATCGCCTCCCCATCGACCTGTTTGAAATGATCATCGCCAAAATTATAGGCGTGTTTGAGGGTCGAAAATCTTTAGGTCTCCCTTACGGGTGTTTGCTTAACCGATTCCTCACTTCTCTAGGTGTCTTCACCTTTGATGATGACAAGTTTGCCTCTCCCATTAAACCTGTCACCAAACTGACCGTCTCCTAGAGTCAAGCCCATGTCGGGGGGATTGCCTGGGGCTGCGGTTTCTGATGCTGGTGATGATCCACTCGCCGAAGAGGCTGAGATTGATGCGGCTGATGCAGGTGCGGCAGAGTTGTGCCCCTGATCATTTCACGGCCAGCTTCGTCAATTTGAGCAGTCCGTCACCCACCACCTTGATCAGACAGATGCTTGGCTTGCCGCATTTGATGGTCGTCTAGATCAACAGACCGCCATGCTTGCCCAGATTCTCTCTCTTTTGCATATGCAGCTACCACCAACTCCTTCCCCGTAGTGATTTTGGATAGTTTGTGTTTTTGTGGATAGTTTTTTTTATATATTATTGTTTTTAGTATTCTTCTGGCATGTATATTCTCTTTTCTTTGTCTCTCCCGGTCAAAAAGGGGCAGTATAAAATTTGGTACATTTTTGGGATATTGGGTATGCATTCGCCTAATCACTTTTTGGGATATTGGAATATTGTTCATAATTTTTAGGATATTGGGTATGCTTCGACTAATCAAGTTTAACTTGTTAATCGGATTATCTTAATTTGTTGTTTATTCATGATTGATCAATCTATCTATTCCCAGTGCTTTGGATTATGGTTTTTTTTTTTTTTTTACAGACTGTTTCTTGCAGGGTGTTTTGCATAAATAGGTTTGGTTTAGCCTATTTCTGTTAGTGGTTGTGTTTGGTTAGTTATTGGGTGTAGTGCGTGTGTTTGTTAGGAAAACTTGTTAGAATATTTTGTCCGGGAATTGACAAAGGGGGAGATTGTTAGGTCCCTTAGTCTTGCCAATTCCACAAACAAACATAGTTTATTGAGTTGTAAAGGTTCCTTAAAATTTGGCTGGCTTGCTCGCTCCAGCGAAGGACTTCTGGCTCAAGCGAAGAAACTTTTGTCCTAGTAGTTTGCACTATCTGCAAAAATACTGGGAATGCGCTAGAGCGAACCTTTTGGTGGCTCGAGCGACGACACTTAAGGAATACACGCATATTAGTCTCATCGCTCGAGCTAGAGATCCTGCGGTCGAGCGACCGTCGTGGCCCTGTTTGACACAAAGCTGTGTTTAGTCAGAATTTAGGGCACAACTTCCAGATCCTCTTTTTGGGTTTTAGGGTTTTTTTCTGGAGGTTATTTGTTAGTTTTCCTTTGATTTCTTTGTGAGTTTGTTCATGAATCAAAAGAGTTAAATCAAAGGGTTGTCAATTTGATTTCATAAATACAAGAGAAGTTTCTCTTTGGTGGATTCTAGAGATTCAAGCATGGAGTATTCAAAGGAGTTCGAAGCTATGCTTGGTCATTGATTCGACATGGATGTTGTAGATTCGACATCAAGCTGATCAATTCCGAGACGAAGGCAGTGGTCAAAGAGATACAGATTGTCGGAGACAAATTGACCGAGTATGAGTAATTTGTTTGGTAAATTTGTATTCTTTCTTTCTTTCTTTTATAGTGGATTGATTAGTTGCGTTTCGCCTGTGATTTTTTAATCACAATTAGAGGTACTCAAATTGTGATTTTTTCACGTAAAAATCAGTTGTGTTAATTTATTAATTTTGAAGTAACACTCTAAATCACTTTCGTACGTGGTAAATGATTTATATTGTTAGTTTTAATTGTTTGAAAAATATTACAATTAATTCTAATCCGAATCATAAATTACTTAGGTTTTTCACTAATAAAGTCTAATTGGGTTAACATATAAAACTCCAAAAAAACAATTCAGAAGAATTAAGAGGACATTATTTTGCTTGTTGAATTTGGCAGGGTAGACGCTTCATCGTGGAAGATACGTACCCATTAGAATAAGAAAGTGATGTGTATTATTTATGACGAGATGATGAAGGTCAAGCTTTTTGAACACGTCAAAAGTTAGTTTTGATCCAATTATAAATTCCAACTTACACTCCCAAACGCGGTGTTGGAAGTTTCCAGGCATTTACCCTTTCAATTTCGGGCACGCTCAATTGACTCGACCATGGTGTGTTTTCCTAGACTTTCAACCTTAACATTCAACACCTGTCTCTCTCTCTCTCGCTCTCTATGCAGGTAATCTATGCATATATACATTATAAAATTTTAACTGAAGACTAAACGTAATACTAATATTTTTAGGCCAGCGCTCGCAACTACTCATGTCTCTTACGTCTCTTATTGTTTA